>BLSH010293200.1:308363-319698 GCA_018402905.1 Glandirana rugosa | reverse complement strand
GAACCACGGAATAGACGTAATTTAATCGGAGTCTTGGACACATTAAGTATACACAAAACCCAAATTTCCCTACTCCACCGTTGGGAAGAGAGTCCCGACTAAGTTCCCCACCCGTCCTCCCCGCCGACGGGACCCGTGACACCACAGTACACTCCATCTTCCTGCGGTGTCCCTCTAACTCCCCTCCCCCAAACGCAACCTTCCCCCTTAAACCTCCCACCGTCCCCTTTCCCCATCCCCCTTTCCAACACAAATACCCCTAAATCACCACTCTTCACAACCCCCTTCCCCCCAAATTTCCCATCTTAGACTAATACTTACCCCCTGCCACCCTCCAAATTCCCCCTTCCAACGCAAACCCCCTCCCCTCAATCTCCCTGTGGCGTCCTTCTACCTCACATGACACCACAGTGCCCAGGGCAGCCGCCCCTCCTGCCCACCCCTTGAATCAGCCCTGAGAGAAGGGTTGCCACCTCATCCCTTTAAACCCAAAACACATATGAATTACACAGGTTCTGAGGCTAATTTAATGCAGATAAGGCACCAAGTGAGTTTAATTACCACCTTAATCAGCCATAGAACCTGTGTAATTCATATGTGTTCGGTTTTAAAGGGATGGGGTGCAGGAGAGGACACCCTCTGATGCCAGAGATCACTGACCAGCTGTCAGGGGAGATGGTTGCAGTCGCAGACTGGATTGATTTGCTGACGGGGAACAGAGGGGTCATCTTCTGTCATTACAAGAGTGGGTGAGAGGTGACTGATCAGTCCCACTACACCCTATTAAAGAAATCACATTTCCCGTGTGAGCCACAGTGACGGCGCCCTTTACCAGTCTATAGACAAATGTTTCTGAGTGCTCCAACATGGGCCCCAATGTGCTGGCCAGTGAAAAAGGGGTTTTATATAGACTGCTATCCTCAGTATAAGGTTTCAACGCTGGTTTTTATTCTACTTGTCACCAACTGTATGCCTTAGTTCTATTGTTTCACATATTTCCTAAACAATTGTTGTTGTTTCTTTCCTTTTAACTGTTGGAGTATTATATAGCTATTTGAAATAAATATTCCCCTTCAGCCCAGCCCATGTGTGGTGCTAATTGCAGAGTCATGGCCACAGGAAATAGAGACTCCTTTAGGAGTAAGCACTACATATAGTTTGCAATTATATCTTTACATGATAGAAAGAGGTGGCCAACCCAGGCTCGTGGGACTTTAAATGAGGGCCGTGACAATACGGTCACGGGTAACCTCCATCCCTAAATTACATCAAGGAAAGGGGAAAAGGGGTTTGTGGGACTTTATATGAAGCATGCAACCTGGAAGCACAAAAATGCCGTGTTGTATATAAAAAAAAGTTTTATTATGCATATAGGCAGATAATACCAATGATAGTAACATGAATGCATGAATACATGAGTACAAGAATTGTTTACGTGTATACATATTGTAAACAGGGCACAAATGAGCAGGTGGACAGCACCATACCATAATGACAAGATAATCTGCACACATAAAAACAGTAAAATCTGGATGTCCAGTGATCTGAAAAATCAATTTCTCATAAAAAAACGCATAGTAGGGATATCAATGGCTCAACGCGTTTCGTGGTCAATACCACTCATCAGGAGCCATGCGTAGAAAGTGTCTAGGATATAAAAAAAGGATCAATCAGTACACCTAAGGTGCATGAAAGAGGAGACAAGTGACAAAATGGCCACCCATACTTACAGTTCTGCTGTTCATGGGAGCAAGAATGGCGACTGCACAGGAAAGGCCGGGGAATAAAGTCCCCCCCCATGAGAGCTGGGGCGGTAATAACTGGCGGCGGGGCAGCGGGGAACCCACAGTAGAAATGCGGTCCAAGTATATTCATAGTCCTCCAAGAGATCTATAGGGAAGTGCATATGGGCACATAATTATACATGAAATGTGTGTGAAAGTATAGAAGGACTAGGTGAAAGGTAGATGGTGCATGACTAAAGGTGATTGTGTGGGAGAGATAAATAATGAAGCAAGGAGAATGTGGAATGATAAATGGATGAGTGGAAAAAGAAGGAGAAAGTGTACGGGGTGGGCAATTTAGGCCTTGGTATAAAGTAGTCTGAGATGAAGAGCAAAGGAATAGCAGATAGGGAGTGTGCAACTAGCAAGAAAAAGGTGGACATCAGGTAGGGAACCTGGAAATGGGTTACCTGAAATAACACTGTGAAAAAACTTACTCCCAGGATGATATCTTTACATGGGGGCAGACATGTTTGCTTATTATACCATATATGTAGGCTCTGATTCTTCTATGCAGTGCTAGACAATGGGTATGCTTTACAATGCTTTCTTGCAATGTACGTCTATGGGGTTTATTTATAAATGTTTATTTCACACGATTCACATAACTTTCACCCAAGATTCACACTTTCACACACAAAATTGGATTAAAATGACAAAATGTGTGACTCCTAGGCAGGGCCGCTGTTAGAAATCATGGATCCACGTACAGCCTTCCTGAAGGAGCCCCCCCAGTCGTGCCTACACCCCACCCACCCTTGCCCAGGGTGCAGCGGAACAGCAGCACTGACTTTATCTGCCTACATCCCAAAAATGAAAAAAAAAAGTCCCTCCTCTTCTCCCACCTCCTGGGCCCCTCTGTTGACCTGATGGGGCCCAGGGAAATGTAATTTAACCATTTCAGCCCTGGAAGGTCTTACCCCCTTAATGACCAGGCCATTTTTTGCAATACAGCACTGCGTTGTTTTAACTGACAATTGTGCGGTCGTGCGATGATGTACCCAAATAAAAATGATGTCCTTTTTTCCCACAAATAGAGCTTTCTTTTAGTAGTATATGATCACCTTTGCGGTTTTCGTTTTTTTCGAAAAAAAAAAAGACCAACAATTTTGAAAAAACAATATTTTTAACTTTCTGCTATAATAAATATTAAAAAAAAATGTCTTCATCAGTTTAGGCCAATATATATTCTACATAGTTTTGGTAAAAAAAATCACAATAAGCGTATATTGATTGGTTTGCGCAAAAGGTATAGTGTCTACAAAATAGAGGAAAGATTTATGGACTTTTATTTTTTTTAATGTTTTTACTGGTAGTGGCAGTGATCTGCGATTTTCAGTGGGACTGCGACATTGCGGTGGACAAGTCTGACCCCAAGTGACACTTTTTGGGGACCAGTGACATTATTACATTGATCAGTGCTATAAAAATGCAATGATTAATTTTATAAATTACACTGGCAGGGAAGGGGTTAAACTCTAGGGGGCGATCAAGGGGTTAACTGTGTTCCCTCAGTGTGTCCTAACTGTGTGGGGGCTGGGCTGCCTGGGGCAACAAAGAGATGTTCCTGATCACTAGGAACAGCAGATCTCTGAGTTGTCCCTTGTCAGAATGGGGATCCGCATTGTTTACATAGGCAGATCCCCGTTCTGCCTCTCTGTACCATGCGCGCCCACAGTTTCACATGCACGGACCGCCGTGTGCAGGAGAGCCGACCTGTTGCAGTATATATACTGTGGCTGGTCAGCAAGTGGTTAAGCCCTGGTATGCAAGTAGGAGCAGTGGTGTGGTCTAGTAAAATCCGTTTATACATTTAGGCAGAAATGAACAATGAAGCTGAATTTTGGTTAAAAACTTTTATAAATAGACTCCTACTTGGTGACACATTTAAAACAATGCACAACCCCCTCCTCCCCGTGTGATTTATATCTTATCCACTCAGCTATTAAATCCCAACTACAACCATTTTTTTCGGTTTTGGATAGAAAGAGGAAATATTGATTGATAGGTAAACCCAAGAACAAAAAATGTATTTTTTGTGGTTTATACTGTTGCCTTCCTCACTGCTTGTTTTAACCCTAAAAATGCTGCATGCACGCGGCTGCAAGATGGTTGCAATGTAGCTCTATTCATGTAAATGGGTCGTGTTCTGCAGCAGTACTGCCCACTGAATGACACATACAGTTTAATGCATGAAAAGACTACAGCCCCAAGTAGCTACATCTCCTTGTTCATGTGGATAGTCTGGGTTGGTAAAACTGTGGCTCAACTGCCTGCTTATACTGCCCCCTATCCACATGAGTAAATAAGCCCTAAGCAGTAAAAAAAAAAGTAAGTTAAAATTTTTATTTTTCCTTCCCCTGACCCCATACAAGTGATCAGATGAATCCCTAAATAAACCTCTTATCATATTTGAGACTTCTCTTAGCCCTGTTTATTATGCTGATTGAGGAAGATATCTAAACATCTTTTTGAATTGATCCACAGTTTCAGCTAATACTACTTTCTACAAAAATATTTTCCCAAAAATAAAGACTGTTAAAAAAACACCATTTGCCTAAGAGATCTAAGAGTCAAATACCCAACCAATGAGGATGTCCATGTGTCACAGTGACTATGTGTATCAGTGCCACAGCTATCTTATTGATGAGCCAAATTAATTCTATGCATTAATGCAGCAATGAGAACATTTCTATCCTTATAGATGCTCAAGAAGCCAATGTTATGTCACACTACATGCAATGCCATGACCCCATAGGTCACAGTATAAAGTCCAGAAAACACTGGGATTGCCTGTCCCCAAATTCTGCGGCACAGAACCTTTATATTTGAAGGCACTTGGGAGGTTTTAAGCAATGTCAGCTGTCATGAAACATAGCATATCCAGTGTATGGGTTACCACACAATGGTACATGCAGTCTGCCACATCTAATAAACGTCTATTGATTCTTTAGTACATCAAAAATTGCTTGCTATGAAAGCAGCAAAGGAAGCTGTATTTGATTTGATAAACTGAAACTCCAGGTCTGAAACAATCAATAAAATTCAGTAGACCACAAGCACTTTGACTGCTGCTTCTGTCCTACAGATAAAACCAACAGTGTTCCCCTATAGGCTGCTGCACGTGTTTAGATCAGGGTTTCTCAACCAGGGTTCCCCCAGAGGTTGCTAGGGGTTCCTTGAGCAATGGTCAATTCCCACCTCTCAGATAAATTCCCAATGACATCATTGATCTTTTTAGCTATCTGTAAGGGGGTAATTCTTCCCAATGACCACAAGTGTAAGGAGCATTCTTCCCATTGACCATCACACTAATGTATCATGAGTTGTAGATTTTTAATTTTTAGCAGGGGTTCCCTGAGACCGGAGAATCATTTCAAGGGTTCCTCGGTGTTGAAAAGGTTAAGAAAGGCTGGTTTAGATAATGAAGAGTGTCGAATGGGAGGTTCTGTAGGAAAGATAGGTTCACCAGCCAGCAGTTCTGCAGAGACTGACCTGTCACAGCTCCATTCTCCTCTATGGAGGATCGGATGAACACGGACCATCTGTCCATGTTCATCCGATCCGATCTGCCAGGCAGATGGAAAATAGGGTTTCCATCCGTCTGTTTTTGGCGGATCGGAGCGGATTGGATGTCAGCGGACATGTCACCGCTGACATCCCTCGCTCCATAAAGGTCAATGGAGCGTCCGTTCGGGTCCGCCTGAAAAACTGACAGGCGGACCCGAACGATCCGCTCGTGTGAAAGAGCCCTTAGTCTGTAGGGTTCAATATTGAGTTGACTCACCCTTTGCAGCCATAACAGTTTCAACTCTTCAGGGAAGGCTGTCCACAAGGTTTAGGAGTGTCTATGGGAATGTTTGACCATTCTTCCAGAAGTGCAATTGTGAGGTCAGGCACTGATGTGGATGAGAAGGCCTGGCTCACAGTCTCCGCTCTAATTCATCCCAAAGGTGTTCTATCGGGTTGAGGTCAGGACTGTGCAGGCCAGTCAAGTTCCTCCACCCCAAACTCACTCATCCATGTCTTTATGGACCTTGCTTTGTGCACTTGTCCAAATCATTTGGTGGAGGGGGGAATTATGCTGCAGGAACCTCCTGCACAGAGGCAAAGTTTCACACTGGATTACTGCACAGATCTGGAAGTAATACACACAGCTCACCAAGATTCAATAAGGAATATACCAGTATCTCACAAAAGTGGGTACACCCCTCACATTTTTGTAAATATTTTATTATATCTTTTCATGTGACAACACTGAAGAAATGACACTTTTCTGCAATGTAAAGTAGTGAGTGTACAGCTTGTATAACAGTGTAAATTTGCTGTCCCCTCAAAAAAACTCAACACACAGCCATTAATGTCTAAACCACTGGCAACAAAAGTGAGTACATCCCTAAGTGAAAATGTCCAAATTGGGCGCAAAGTGTCAATATATTGTTTGGCCACCATTATTTTCCAGCACTGCCTTAACCCTCTTGGGCATGGAGTTCCCCAGAGCTTCACAGGTTGCCAATTGAGTCCTCTTCCACTCCTCTTTGACCACATCACAGAGCTGGTGGATGTTAGAAACCTTGCGTTCCTCCACCTTCCGTTTGAGAATGCCCCACAGATGCTCAATAGGGTTTAGGTCTGGAGACATGCTTGGCCAGTCCATCACCTTTACCCTCAACTTCTTTAGCAAGGCAGTGGTCATCTTGGGGGTGTGTTTGGGGTTGTTATCATGTTGAAATACTGCCCTGCAGCCCCAGGGAGGGGATCATGCTCTGCTTCAGTATGTCACAGTATATGTTGGCATTCATGGTTCCCTCAATGAACTGTAGCTCTCCAGTGCTGGCAGCACTCATGCAGCCCCAGACCATGACACTCCCACCACCATGCTCAACTGTAGGCAAGGCACACTTGTCTTTGTACTCCTCACCTGCTTGCAGCCACACACGCTTGACACCATCTGAACCACATAAGTTTATCTTGGTCTCATCAGACCACAGGACTTGGTTCCAGTGATCCATGTCCTTAGTCTGCTTGTCTTCAGCAAACTGTTTGCAGGCTTTCTTGTGCAACATCTTTAGAAGAGGCTTCCTTCTGGGACGACAACCATGCAGACCAATTTGATGAAGTGTGCGGCGTATGGTCTGAGCACTGACAGGCTGACCCCTCACCCCTTCAACCTCTGCAGCAATGCTGGCAGCACTCATACGTCTATTTCCCAACCTCTGGATATGACGCTGAGCACGTGCATTCAACTTTGGTCGACCATGGTGAGGCCTGTTCTGAGTGGAACATGTCCTGTTAAACCGCTGTATGGTCAGTTTCAGGGTCTTGGCAATCTTCTTTTAGCCTAGGACATCTTTATGTAGAAAATTCTTGCAAAGGGCCTTATGCAAAGGCTGGTTTCTCCTTGCCAAAACCCATGCTCCACCTGACTTACCTGCACTTTTGTGACATATTAACCACTTAAAGTGGTTGCAAAGCCGCCCCCACCCCCCCATAAAAAAAACCCTGCAAAGCAAAGGCATAATGAGCTAGTATGCAGCGCATACTAGCTCATTATGAAACACTTACCTTGGAACTAAGCTGTTGCAGCGGTCTCGGCACACTGCTGTGACGGGCGACATCGTTCTTCCGGGTCTGTGGCTCCGTCCAATCACAGTGTGGGCTCCAGCGCTGTGATTGGCGGAGCCGCGCTGACGTCACTTACGCACATGCGCACAGGAGCCGTCATTTACGGCACGAATACAGAAGAAAGGGCACCCTGGGCTACCACGGGTGCCAATTCTTCAGTGCGCATGTGCCGATGACGTTGACACATGCAGATACAGGGGATATCTCCTAAACCGTACAGGTTTAGGAGATATTTCCTGGACCTACAAGTAAGCCTTATTGTAGGCTTACCTGTAGTTTAAAGTGGTTGTCGTGACTTGACAACCACTTTAAGCCCCGAAGCCTTTTTTTACACTTGTTGTTTACAAGTTAAAATCATTTTTTTTTTGCTAGAAAATTACTTAGGACCCCCAAACATTATATATATATATTTTTTTTTTGTCAAACACCCTAGAGAATAAAATGGTGATCGTTGCAATACTTTTTGTCACATGTTATTTGCGCAGCGGTCTTTCAAGCGTGATTTTTTTATTTTTTTTTGAGTTAAAAAATAGGACAACATTAAAGTTAGCCCAATTGTTTTGTATATTGTGAAAGAGGATGTTACACCAATTAAATAGATACCATACATGTAAGAGTTGAAAATTGCGCACACTTGCAGAATGGCGACAAAGTCCGGTACTTAAAAATCTCCATAGGCGACGCTTTAAACATTTTTAACGGTTACCAGGTTAGAGGTGCAAAAGAGGTCTTTTACTACAATTATTGCTCACACTCTGGCGATCACGGCGATACCTCACATGTGTGGTTTGAACACTATTTTTATATTTATATATTTATTTATACTTACGTATGCGTTTTCTTTGCTACGCGAGCTTGCGGGAACTGTGGCTCTTTCATTTTATTTTTTTTTTATTTTTTTTATTTATTTATTTTTTTAGCAATGTTCCTTTAAAAAAAAAAATTCTAATCACTTTTATTGCTATCATAAGGAATGTAAATATCCCTTGTGATAGTAATATATGGTGACAGGTACTCTTTATGGAGGGATCCAGGGTCTAAAAGACCCCCGGTCCCTCTTTTACACTTCACAGTATTCAGATCGCCAAAAACGGCAATTCTGAATACTGTCATTTTTTTAAAACTGGCGCCATTAGCCGCCGAGTAAACCAGAAGTGACGTTGTGACGTCGCTTCCGGAATTTGTCGAAGGAGACCCGATCAAAGCTGATTTCGGCTTCCTTCAGGTCTCCACACAGAGGCTGGACGTGCCGGATCAGGGCTTCAGTCTCCTGGTGAGATGGGAGGCTGGAAAAGAGTGGCGGAAGGCGGCGGGGGGGGGGGGGGATGCCCTCTTGCGGCCGGGGATAACGCAAGATAGCCGACCGCCCGCTCTAAAAAACGATACCGGGGTATAGCCTGTAGCTGCTGGCTATACCCTGATACATCCACTTAAAGCAGCCGCCGTTTATAAACGGCGATTCGCGTTAAGTGGTTAAGCAGGGGATTTTCCATGGGCAGGTGTGTGTGTGTGTGTTTTTCTTTCAATATCTTCTCCATTGGACTGGAGTCTTTAAAAACTTAATGCATCTAATATATGTAATAAAGTGACAAGTGCAACAAAAAAATACATATACATGTAGAGCAACATTTTTTTTTTCTCAGATCCTCAGAGAGTTCTTTGCCATGAGGTGCCATGTTGAACTTCCAGTGATCAGTATGAGAGAGTGAGAGCGATAACATTAAATTTAACACACCTGCACCCATTCACACCTGAGACCTTGTAAAACTAACGGAAAATGGCTAATTGGGCCCAATTTGGACATTTTCACTTAGGGGTGTACTAACTTTTGTTGCCAGCAGTTTAAACATTAATGGCTGTGTGTTGAGTTATTTTGAGGGGACAGCAAATTTACACTGTTATACAAGCTGTCAGAGGTGGCTCTAGGCTTTGTGAGGCCTTAGGCAAAACCTAGACATGAGGCCCTACACACGCCCATAATAGGAAAAATAATTCAAGCGATAAAAAAAAATTAACTTTATAAATTGCATATATTAATAGCTTTAAAGTGCTGGTGTCAGTACTCTCTATCTCGGAGCTGGTGTCAGTGTCAAATTAGGCGGTTGCGAGGCCCCTGTGAGTGCGAGGCCCTAGACGACCGCCTAATTTGCCTAATTAGAAAGCCGCCTCTGCAAGCTGTACACTCACTACTTTACATTGTAGCAAAGTGTCATTTCTTCAGTGTTGTCACATGAAAAGATAGAATGAAATATTTACAAAAATGTGAGGGGTGTACTCACTTTAGTGAGATACTGTACATGCCTCTTTTATTTAGACAATGTATGTTTCTTCTGGAGTTCAGCTTTAATATGATAGGAAGCCTTATGAACAATGGAGAGGCTCAGGAGCGGGAAGGGGCAAATGTTTGCTTTTAATAGGAAAAGTCAGGATTCCCATATAATGTCAGCTGATGCTGTTACATACAGGCTTTATGTACCTCATTGCAACGTATTTGTGGGCCATTCTTCCTTCCAAATGTATGTGCACAAGAGCACTTTTTTATTTGAATGCATTATCAATTCTGTAGCATCGGCACACAGGCAAAATTGAACACTTGCACTTTTTGACAAATTGCTTTGCACTTTAATACTTGTATATATACAGGGTGGGCCATTTATATGGATACACCTTAATAAAATGGGAATGGTTGGTGATATTAACTTCCTGTTTGTGGCACATTAGTATACGTGAGGGGGGAAACCTTTCAAGATGGGTGGTGACCATGGCGGCCATTTTGAAGTTGGCCATTTTGAATCCAACTTTTGTTTTTGCAATAGGAAGAGGGTCATGTGACACATCAAACTTATTGGGAATTTCACAAGAAAAACAATGGTGTGCTTGGTTTTAATGTAACTTTATTCTTTCATGAGTTATTTACAAGTTTCTGACCACCTATAAAATGTGTTCAATGTGCTGCCCATTGTGTTTGATTGTCAATGCAACCCTCTTCTCCCACTCTTCACACACTGATTGCAACACTGCAGGAGAAATGCTAGCACAGGCTTCCAGTATCCGTAGTTTCAGGTGCTGCACATCTCGTATCTTCACAGCATAGACAATTGCCTTCAGATGACCCCAAAGATAAAAGTCTAAGGGGGTCAGATCGGGAGACCTTGGGGGCCATTCAACATTCAACTTCAAAATGGCCGCCATGGTCACCACCCATCTTGAAAAGTTTCCCCCCTCACATATACTAATTGCCACAAACAGAAAGTTAATATCACCAACCATTCCCATTTTATTAAGGTGTATCCATATAAATGGCCCACCCTGTACACTTTTGAGTGTTGCCTGAAATGTGTATTGATTTATATGTATAATTCTTTTTTTTTTTTGATTAATGTGTTTTTTTATATATAATTTATATATAATTGTTTCACTAGAGAGTAGGGAGGGAAAGTGCAGCTCTCTTATAATTTATTGATTGCAGAGATGCTTACTAGAGTTGAGCGAACACCTGGAAGTTCGGGTTCTGCTGGTCCGTCCGAACTTCGGGACAAAGTCCGGGTCCGGGTCCGGACGGAACCCGAACGATCGCACGGACAACGAACCCCATTGAAATCAATGGGGACCCGAACTTTTAGGCACAAAAATGGCTGTAGGAAAGTCCTGGAAAGCCCCAGAGGGCTGCAAAAGGAAGTAAAATGGGGGTAAGGGTAGGGCAAGTGCCCTACAAAAAAATGGGGACAGGGAAATAACTGTAAATATTTTTAAAAAAATAAAAACATAAAAAAAGCAAAAATGGAGGTGAATGTGGATCATCTTCAAACTGTGTCTGAAAAGTATTAATTAACGGTAGAAGCCATATAACTGTTCTAAAATCATCTTCAAACTAGGGCAAGTGCCCTACAAATAAATGGGGATAGGGAAAATAAATTAAAATCAAG
>BLSH010293200.1:281005-297653 GCA_018402905.1 Glandirana rugosa | reverse complement strand
ATTAACGTCGTGTCTTCTATTCTACAAAAAGGTCAAAAACTTCACATTCCGACCCAAGTGTGGATACGCTTAACCTACACCGGATGTGGCGTAGGTTAAACGTACTGTGAACTTTTGTGTAACAAAAATTACACACGCCAAATGTATCCACGGCACGTAAGTGAGAGGTGTAACGTGTCTTTTACACACGCAAAAGACACGTTACGCCACGCTTAAGGGTCGGATAATTTAAGTTACCCTTCCGTAGATTGTGTCACTACGCGTGGCGTGACTTGTCCCGAAAAAGAGGAACGAGCGCCGGGGAGGAAGGGGGGTGTCGACGACGCGACACTCTTGTCGTGCGATCGTTCGGGTTCCGTCCGGACCCGGACCCGGACTTTGTCCCGAAGTTCGGACGGACCAGCAGAACCCGAACTTCCAGGTGTTCGCTCAACTCTAATCCCTACCTCTCAGGCTGGATTCACACCATTGCGGTGCGAATTCCAGGTTGATTGCTGCAGAAAAGGGGCGGAGCCACCGTTCGGCGGCTCCTGTCTGTTCTCACAGCGCAGCAGCTGTGGGGGGAAGGAGGGGCCGCGAGCAAGGAGAAAAAGCCCTGTTCAGTGCGGTGCGCATCACTGTGTTAGATGCCTTCCCATTGAATTTAATAGGCTGGGAATTCGCACCGCATTGCACAGAAAACGCACACATTTTCTGTGCAATGTGGAGAGTGAATGCACGGCACCTATGTAAACCGCACACATTAAAAACAATGTGTTTTCAAGTGTCATGCAAATTGGATGCGGTGTAGGCCACATCCAATTCGCATAGGTGTGAACCCAGCCTTACACTTCAAAAACTGGAAAAACATCTTATCTTCTGTGCTGCAATTAGCTGAAGTAAAATTGATTTGGATTCAACCTCTGTGTCTTATTGAAGGATTAAGCTGCCTGAGGATGGAGCCAAGTCAGCAGCTGACCATACTGTCTGGACAGACTGCGTCTACAGAGGTATGCCAATGCATAAAGCGGCATTTGAAATAGAACAGCTTCTTTCCCTTCATTTTCACCTGTTGTTCCGGCCTGTAACACACTGCTGGATACACACTATACAACTTTTGTTGTTCAATTTTATTTAGATTTACCTTCAACTATGTAGTGCATGGGCCTGCCTGATTGCATTCACATTGAAAGTGTTTAGGTTTGACCTCATATTATATGGTTTTGGTAAATCTAAAGGAATAAAAATCTAAAGAAAATTGTATAGTGTGTATCCAGCTTTAGGCCCCTTTCACACATGCAATCCGTTCATTTCATCAATTCAGTAGCGTCAAACAGATGAAGTATTCATCAGTTTTTCATCAGCTGCTCATCCATTTCTCATCAGTTTTTTTTACATCCACTACCAATGCAAAAACGGATGGAAAATGGAACATTTGTCAGTTTACATCTGTTTTTCATTTCTTTTTTAACAGAACAAAAATAGAGCTTTGATTCTTTAAAAAAAAACGGATGTTGACAGATGCAGATGTAAACTGATGTAAATGGATGATCATCTTCAATGGATGGATGAAAAACACACAAACGGTCCGCATGTGTGAAAGAGGTCTTACTGTCTTAGGGTTCTTTTACACGGGCTTGTCCGTTTGACGGACTCCGCTTTGCTCAGCAGGGGTCGCTGCGCCGCTGACATCCACTGCCCCATAGGGGTGAAAGGAGGCTCTGATCAGGTCCGCCTGAAAAACTGACAGGCGGACCTGATCAGAAAGCCCACGTGAAAGGGTCCTTAAGGCAGTAGCAGCTCGTGGTTTTTTTGTTTGGGGGGGCGGCAAACAACCACCCCCCCAGCAGCACCTCATAGCCCCCCAAACACCTCCCCACTGCTCGCTGTCTGCCGGTCGGTCCACTATGCGGCGGGCATTGGGTAGCGGGGTATCAGCTCCTGGTGTTTTCTCCTCCACCGTGCGCCTCCTCCCCTCTTGCTAGGTGTCCAATAGGAACGCCTGTCCTTTCAGCCAATCAGGTGACAAGTATCAGACCCGCTTCCCGATTAGCCGGGAGGAGGATCAGTGTTGCAACAGTGAATATTCATTCGCTGTTGCAACACACCTGGGTGGGCTGCGGATGCAATGCTCTGCGCCCCGAGCCCACTGCTCTAATCAGTGCTTCAAAAAACACACCCCCGCCAATCCCCGCCAAAGGAATGGATGGGTCGCCCCCATCTTAAGGTGTCTCTTCTCTGAATGGAGGAGCAACAGAGGCACCTTTGACAGTAGCGCTGTCAATATGGATGGAGGGTAATAGACTGACTAGCAGATTTCGATGGCCTTAACTAACAAATTCAAGCCAAACTCCAGCTAACACTTTTTAAGCAGTTACAGCTATCGTTTAATATTTTGGGTTTAATATCACTTTAAGCTGGTGATATATCATTAAATCTTTTGTTTTTGTTTTGCTCAGCCCACCTTTGCTCAGCATGCAACAGATTCCTTCATCCCTGCCATACAATGCAGATGGATGAATCCCCCTATTGGACTACTGTACTCTTAAAGCTGCTGGTGGCGGCTTTCAGAATATCCAAGTAATGCTACATCTCATTGGATACAGCCATTGTTCCACTAGTGGTGGCCAGTGCTCAATATTTTGGGGGGTGGAGGAGACGGACAGGGGAGGAGACGGGCGGGAAGGAAGGCGGTGATCAGTGGCCTTAACTTAGGCTGCTCCTCGCTCTAGCTTGTCGTGGGAAGTGCCAGGCCATTGCTTCTCCTCCTAAGTCCTAAGACTCCCTGGTCAATCAGGTCTCAGGACCTGCTTCCTGATTGGCTGGAGGAGAGGCTTTAGCGAATATTAATTTGCTAATGTCACACAACTGGATGGGCTCAGGGCGCAGTGCTCTGCGTCCCGAACCCACCCTTTTTTTTAAGCTAATTAGCCTCTGGCTCTAATCATGTGCTTCAAAAAAAAAAAAAAAAACCCCATTGAAATCCATGTGGCCGATGCGCTGCATGTAGATTAAGGGTCGGGCGCATGGATTAGAGGGGCGGCACCCCTGCGCCCCTAATGGAGCGGCCTCCACTGGGTTCTACCAATAATTCCTGGCCAGCTAATTTGTCCACGCAGACACTAATTTATCTACTGTATATACATTTATCATCAGAAAGCCGTAGAGGTGGTTTTTGATCATTTCAGTCCCTCCTTATTAAATATAAGTGGGCTTAAAGTTAATTTAAAGTGTTAAAATAAAACTAACATTTAAAAAAACAAGTTTTCTGTGTTTTTATTATTACTTTCCAGAACATATTTTCTTGCAGTTGTTTTGTTACAAATAAAGAGAGGTGGCGGCATTGATTTCATCCATTGTGTACAGCTATTTTTTTCTCTTTTTGCTGCAAGCAGTATTATAAATACATACATTTCCTAGAGTGAGAAGTCATTGAATAACATTAAAACACCCCAGAAAGGGAATTTAATGCATGTTAGCGCAAACATAAAGTTTGATTTCAAAACCCATTCATCCTGCGACGTGTCTAGAGACGCGGACTCGGTTATACTTGAAGACATTCGCAAGAAAAAATGAATTGTAATGCCAAACAATTTGTAGCATTCAGCACTATAGATCTAAAAGTTTCTGCACTGTGCTGGAGTTCTGAAAACATTTGGGACTGTTCTGTAAGCCATATATTGATATCAATAATTTATCCTGCAAGGTGTGAAAAACATCAGGGCTTATTTACATTGCACACATCGCTTTTCTTGTAGCAAACTATATTCTGTAATTGTGTAGGGGAGGGTGGGCAGGAACCGCTCTGGCTTTATTTTCAGATATAGTTTTGATTTATTTTTTAAAAGTGATGTTAAGACCTTTGATATTTTTGTAATGTTTATTTCTCATATAAAAGCTGTACAGCTCCAGTATATGGATGCATTGCTTTCCAGAGTACACAGAACCATTCATGTCAGGAATTCACAAATTCAGCAAGCAAAGATCCCATTAAAATGTACTCTGCACTTGATGTGTCTTGAGCGCTCATTTACTACGTAAGCTCAAAATTCCAATGATAGAACGAGTGGGGGGGCGATCACTTCTCTCTGTAAAAGAGAAGCATATTGGATCTTCAAACTGGACACCCGGATCCCCAGGGGACTTGATCATGAATGGGACGTCAGTCATTATGATGCCCTGTTTCTCTTTTTTCTCCTCCCTGTATTCTTTTATTTTTTGATATACTCTTAGGGAATACACCCTCCAAAATGGAAAATGGAAATACTGTGTCTCATTTTTGATCATTTATTTTATTTTTTTTAATTCTTTTTCAAATACTGTGCATTAATGGGTATACTCCGCTTAAACTTGCAGTAAGAGGCTGGAAGTTATTTCCCCTGCTTGTGCAGTTATATTTTTGTGGGCTCTTTATATTTTACACTCTACAGTGACCCATTTGATGTCTCTGATCAGGACAATAGAGTGCTGTTTTTACTCTCATTTAATTTTTTAATATCTATTGATTTTTGTTAACAGCCCTGTTGGTGGTAAGTATGGGGTGTATGGCGAAGCGCTGACCTATAGTGCAACGTATCAGGCAAAATAAATAATTTGTGTGTAATAGTCAGGATCTTTTGTGAAAGTAAATCATGCAGTAAGAACCTTAAACCATATAGTGTAAATATAATCATGCGTTATATCTCTCCTCTATACAATATAGATATATACAGGGTGGGCCATTTATATGGATACACCTTAACCACTTCAGCCCCGGAAGGATTTGCTGCTTTAGGACCGGAGCCCTTTTTGCGATTCGGCGATGCGTCGCTTTAACTGACAATTGCGCGGTCGTGCGACCTTGTACCCAAAGAAAATTTGCGTCCTTTTTTTCTCACAAATAGAGCTTTCTTTTGGTGGTATTTGATCCCCTCTGCGTTATTTCTGATCGCCACTATAAACAAAAGAAGAGCGACCATTTTGCAAAAAAACCCAAATTTCTTACTTTTTGCTAAAATACAAATCCAAAAAAAAAATATAAAAAAACATTTTTTTTCACAGTTTTTGGCCGATTTATATTCTTCCTCATATTTGCGATAAAAAAAATCGCAATCGGCGTTTATTGATTGGTTTGCGCAAAAGTGGTCGCGTTTACGGATGATGAGAATTCATTTTTGGGGTTTTTATTATTCTTATTTTTTTTTACTAGTAATGGCGACGATCTGCGATTTTTAGCGGTACTGCGATATTTCAGCGGACATGTCGGACTATTTTGACACTTTTTTGGGACCATTGGCATTTATACAGCGATCAGTGCTATAAAAATGCACTGATTACTGTGTAAATGTCATTGGCAGTGAAGGGGTTAACCTGCAGGGGGCGCTCTAAGGGTTAACTGTGTTCCCTGGGCGTGTTCTAACTGTAGGGGGACTGCCCTAGCTGGGGAAGGGAAGTGGTCACAGCCTTCGTATACAGGAAGGCTGTGATCACATCCCTTCCCCCTCACATAGAGCGGAGGTCCGTGTTTACATACACGGACCTCCGCTCCTTCGCTCCGGGGGGGCCATCGCGGGTAGCCGGCGGCAATCGAAGCCGCCGCACCCGCTCCCTGGCCCTCCCCGAACACAGAGAGCGCGCGGGCGCGCCTCTGGCGGCGCGCACGCGCTCACTAGGCTCGTGAGCGCGGCCGCCGTCATATGACGGCGATTTGCGCTCACGAGCCACCTTGTCGCCGTCAATTGCCGATCAGCGGTCGGCAAGCGGTTAATAAAATGGGAATGGTTGGTGATATTAACTTCCTGTTTGTGGCACATTAGTATATGTGAGGGGGTAGCACATTGGGCAGCACATTGAACACATTTTATAAGTGGTCAGAAACTTGTGAATAACTCATGAAAGAATACATTAAAACCAAGAACACCATTGTTTTTCTTGTAAAATTCCCAATAAGTTTGATGTGTCACATGACATTTATATGGATACACCTTAATAAAATGGGAATGGTTGGTGATATTAACTTCCTGTTTGTGGCACATTAGTATATGTGAGGGGGGAAACTTTTCAAGATGGGTGGTGACCATGGCAGCCATTTTGAAGTTGAATGTTGAATGTCCCCCAAGGTCTCCCGATCTGACCCTCTTAGACTTTTATCTTTGGGGTCATCTGAAGGCAATTGTCTATGCTGTGAAGATACGAGATGTGCAGCACCTGAAACTACGGATACTGGAAGCCTGTGCTAGCATTTCTCCTGCGGTGTTGCTATCAGTGTGTGTAGAGTGGGAGAAGAGGGTTGCATTGACAATCCAACACAATGGGCACACATTGAACACATTTTATAAGTGGTCAGAATCTTGTAAATAACTCATGAAAGAATAAAGTTACGTTAAAACCAAGCACACCATAGTTTTTCTTGTGAAATTCCCAATAAATTTGATGTGTCACATGACCCTCTTCCTATTGAAAAAACAAAAGTTGGATTCAAAATGGCCGACTTCAAAATGGCTGCCATGGTCACCACCCATCTTGAAAAGTTTCCCCCCTCACATATACTAATGTGCCACAAACAGGAAGTTAATATCACCAACCATTCCCATTTTATTAAGGTGTATCCATATAAATGGCCCACCCTGTATATCTGTGCAAAAAAACATTAAAATAAATATTCCATATTATAAATTATTTTGGATCTCAAGGCTGGATCCACAAACCATCGCATACATTCAGGGATATTAACAATAAAATCACACTGCGTGCTCACAATAAAGTAATAAGTGCTCAAACTAAATGTCCCAATATATTGTGGGATCGTCTCTCAGATATTAATTCTGTGAAAAATGAAAGATATGTATATATAGTAAAAAGTGCAAATAACATAAACGTTCAGTATGCAATTGTGACTGCGTTTTTTGAAAAATATTTCTAGTTCCACCACTTCCAGTGATCTGATGTGCTCCTTTTAATTCTTCCAAATTCTCCTTCTTTCCTCCACCAATACTTGTGATGATCTTGTGCTTAAATGCTTCTACAGTGATTATCAGGTGATTCTCTCCACACGTGTCACTTCTATAAGTTCTAGCCTCTCACCTGAGATATGCTAGAGTGCTAGCACATAAAGGTATCTTTATCCTGTGGGGATAGAGACCCACCACTAGGGGTCCTCTGTGTATCCTCCATCCTACTCCTCCTCTCCTTATCTCTATAGCTAGGTTCCTCCTTATATCGTTTGCAGCTTCCAGTATATCATCTCATAGGTATAAAAACAAGAGATAGCCTCCTCGTGGTGCAATATCATTTAGAACCGTTTATTAAAAATACAGAGTAAAATACACTCACGTTTTAAAACCAAACAATATGTATCTCTCCACGAGCGCCGAGCTCGTTCCTGTGTGACGCTGATAGACACCTCTCCTACTGCCCTACGCGTTACGTCACGTGACTCGTGACTTCATCAACGCAATCACTGTGTTCGGGGGGGGGGGGGGCAGGGAGCGTGTAGGGCGGACTCAATCGCCGCTGGCTACCCATGCAGTGAAAGAACGGAGGTCCGTGTAAGTAAACACCGATCTCCGTTCTGTTAGAGGGGGAAGGGCTGTGATCACAGGCTTCCTGTATATGGAAGCCATGATCACTCCCTTCCCCCAGCCAGGCCAGCCCACATACCGTTAGGACACGCCCAGGGAACACAGTTATCCCTTAGAACGCCCCCTCCAGGTTAACCCCTTCACTGCCAATGGCATTTACACAGTAATCAGTGCATTTTCATAGCACTGATCGCTGTATAAATGCCAGTGGCCCCAAAAAAGTGTCAAAATGGTCCAACATGTCCGCTGTAATATCGCAGTACTGCTAAAAATTGCAGATCACCGTCATTACTAGTGAAAAATAAAAAATTAATAAAAACCCCAGAAATTAATTCTCATCATCCGTAAACGCAGCAACTTTTGCGCAAACTAATCAATAGACGACGATTGCAATTTTTTTTAACCAAAAATATGAGGAAGAATATAAATCAGCCAAAACCGATGGAAAAAAATGTTTTTTTATATTGTTTTATTTGGATTTGTATTTTAGCAAAAAGTAAGAAATTTGTTTTTTTTTTGCAAAATTGTCACTCTTCTTTTGTTTATAGCGGTGATCAGAAATGATGCAGAGGTGATCAAATACCACCAAAAGAAAGCTCTATTTGTGGGGAAAAAAGTACGCAAATTTTGTTTAGGTACAACGTTGCACGACTGCGCAATTGTCAGTTAAAATGACGCAATTGCAAAAAGTGCTCTGGTCCTAAAGTGGGAAATCCTTCCGGGGCTGAAGTGGTTAACTTGTAACTTTTTTTCCAAATGTATTTTATATATGTTTGAAGGTTTTTATATAATAATAATACAATAATATGTTTTTTTTTTAAAAAAAGGAAGTCTCATGAAACAGACTTTCAAAACAAATTAACATTTATTATTTATAAAGTGTTACAAATGTAACATTATTAAAGCAGCATCAAATGTAAATGTAAGCATCTTTTTTTTTTAAAAAAAAAAGAAAAAAATGCCTCTTTCTCAGCTAACAAATCAAACTGAAACACACATGCAACATACAGTATATCTGTAAAGAACACAGAATGTATGAACTTTTTTTTAAGCCTTTTAGGAAAGTAATTTGCACTGCAAAGTGTGAACTTTTGAAGATAGATTCCCCACATAATATATCAATGGTATATTTTAGGTTTTTAGGGTAGCTCAGGTTAAAGGAGAAGTCCAGCCAAAGCTTGTTTGGCTGGGCTTCTCCTATGGATCACAGGAGTGCAAATCGTTTTGCACTCCTGTGACTTGTTTTCAGCAGAGAGAGGACTGAAGTCTGTTCTCTGCTGACGTGACAGATGTCCCTCCAGGCACCGCGTCATCCCGACCACAGAGTCTGGATTCGCTAGGGGCCTGGACGGTCACCCGTCTCAGCCTCTCAGTGAGCCGCTGGGAGCCTGAGACGGCCGCTCCTGCCCCCTCCACAGATCAGCGCTCCAGTGAGCATGAGGGAGCAAAGAGGCATTGACATTTAGCAGCTCTCCGCTCAGGGAGCTGTGAGAACTGAGCCATCTCCGGTGTTTGATGGTTTGGTTCTCAGTGTAGATGCGCCAGGGGACAGATGCAGCAAGGGACCGATGCTGCATCCTCCTAGGTATAACTGGGGAAAAAACCCAAAACATACTTCTCTTTTAAAAGCATAAATGACTCCCATAATCATTCTTTCTGATACAAAATGAGTGCTATGTGAAAAATTCAAGTTAGTCTTACCGGTAATTTGTTTTCCAAGAAGTCTTTCAGGACAGCACCTTGAGAGATGGCTCCTCCCTCGAAATCCAGGAAACGCCCACTTTCACCTTTTAAAAGGAGGCATCTCCACATTCCCATCAGTTGTAGTAGAGTACCTCCGGCCTAAGCTGGAACACATAATCAGAACATAGATAATAACAGCCTGAATATATGCACAAAAACAAGGGCGGGTTGCTGCTGTCCTGAAAGACTTCTTGGAAAACAAGTTACCGGTAAGACTAACTTGAATTTTCCCCAAGCGTCTTTCAGGACAGCACCTTGAGAGGATAAGCGAGACTTACCCACTAGGGAGGGACTACAGCCTGCAGGACTTTCCTGCCAAATGCCTGATCCGCTGCTGACATAAGGTCCAGCCTATAATGCCGGACAAAAGTCTGGTAACTAGACCAGGTAGCTGCCTTACAGATTTGATCCGGGGTGGCAGCAGCTTTTTCAGCCCATGTCGTGGCCAGAGCTCTGGTAGAGTGCGCTCGCACCCCCGGTGGGGGAGGCAGTCCCATTTTGGAGTAGTCCTCCAGAATTGTCGGTCTGAGCCACCTTGCAATCGATCCCTTAGAGGCCTGGTGGCCTTTCTTGTTACCTGAAAACGGGATCAGCGAAAAGTCTGATTTCCTAAAGTCCTTTGTGACTTCTAAGTAATGTAACAAAGCTTTTCTCACATCTAAACTGTGAAACTTGTTTTCCTTCTCATTAGAAGGATTCGCACAAACTGTTGGTAAAATAATTTCTTGTGATCGGTTCTGGACCGTCGCTACCTTTGGCAAAAACAAAGAATCTGTCTTCAAAATGATCTGATCAGGATAAATAGACAAAAAAGGAAAAAGGTAAGGTGGACAGGGAGCCCTAGCCTCTCAGGATAGTACCTTCGAGACCTGGCCCCCCCCCCCCCACATTAGGTGTTCCTTTGCCGGAGTAAACACAAAAACTGATGGGAATGTGGAGATGCCTCCTTTTAAAAGGTGGAAGTGGGTGCTTCCTAGATTTAGAGGGAGGAGCCATCTCTCAAGGTGCTGTCCTGAAAGACGTTTGGGCAAAAATACACTATACCAATATGCTTGCTTTTCTTGCTAATGCAGCATAAACTTATGATATATTTGTTTTTGAAAAGTAATAACGTAGTGCAAAGTGGGCGGGGCTTTAGGTTACATAATCTAACGTTGAATGTCCAATATCTGAAAAACTGAACAAACAGTAGCTTTGTTTTTATGGTAAAAATCAGCACAAATCAGCACAAACAATTGGTATAATTGTTTTTAAAATGTAATAACATGTGGTGCAAAGTGGGAGAGGTTTCATCAACTGTAATGCGCAATATCTCTGAAACCAAACCAGCACATGCGTTTGTTTCTGCAGCACAAATCAGCACAGATGCAGTGCAAACGAATGCTATCTTTTTTTAATAACAGTGAGTGCAAAGTGGGCGGGGCTTGATGTTACATAATCTGAATTTGAATTCCAATATCTCAAAAACCGTACTGCCTGAAACTTTAATTTTTGTGGCACAAAATATTTTTTAACCACTTGCCTACCGCCCATCGTCACAGGTGGAGCGGTAAGCCTCTCGTTCTGGGACGAACACTGCCTGTCACCGACACTGGTATCAGCCGCCGGCCGGCGGCTGTTACCTTGTGATCAGCTGTGATCTACTTCACAGCCGATCACATCAAATGTAAAAAGAGCGGTAACTCACTGTTACCAGCTCTTCTCTCCTCACACAGTTTCCAGTGTGAGGAGAGAAGAGCTGGGATCAGTGAGTTACTGATCTGTATAGTAAAAGCACACTGACACTTCACTCCTGCCCCCCCATGCACCAGTCACCCAACAGTCACCCCATCTGCCCCCATAAAGTGTACCTGTCATCATAAAGTGCACCTGTCACCCATCACCTGTCAGTGATCACGGCGTGTCACCCATCAGTGACCGTGGCCTGTCACCCATCACCCATCAGTCACGTGGAATGTCACCCGTCACCCATCAGCGACCGTGGCCAGTCACCCATCCCCCATCACCCATCAGTTACTGGGCGTGTCACCCATCACCCATCAGCGACTGTGGCCTGTCACCCATCACCCATTAGTCACGTGGCGTGTCACCCATCAGCAACCGTGGACTGTCACCCATCACTGACCGTGGCCTCTCACCAATCAGTGACCATGGCGTGTCACCCGTCAGTGACCGTGGCGTGTCACCCGTCACCTGTCAGTGACCATGGCGTGTCACCCGTCAGTGACCATGGCTTCTCACCCAGCCAGTAACCGTGTCACCTGTCACCCATCAGTGACTGTGGCGTGTCACCCGTCAGTGACCTGGCGTGTCACCTGTCACCCGACACTGACCGTGGCGTGTCACCCGTCACTGACCGTGGCGTGTCACCCGTCACTGACCGTGGCGTGTCACCCATCACTGACCCGTCACCAGTTAACGTGGTGTGTCAACCGCCACACATCAGTGACCGTGGCCTGTCACCCAACACTGACCATGGCCTGTCACCCATCACTGACCATGGCCTGTCACCCATCGGTGACCACCGCCAGTCACCCATGGCCTGTCACCCGTCACCCATCAGTGACCACTGCCAGTCACCCATCACCCATCAGTGACCGTGACCAGTCACCCATCAGTGACCACCACCAGACACCCGTCACCCATCAGTGACCACCGCCAGTCACCCATCAGTGACCACCGCCAGTTACCCGCCACCCATCAGTGACCACCGCCAGTCACCCGTTACCCATCAGTGACCACCGCCAGTCACCGGTCACACATTAGTGATCACCGCCAAACACCGGTCACCCATCAGTGACCACCACCAGACACCCATCACCCATCAGTGACCACAGCCAGACATGCGGCACCCATCAGTGACCACCGTCAGTCACCCATCAGTGACCACCACCAGTCACCCATCCGTGACCACCACCAGTCACCCATCAGTGACCACCGCCAGTCATCCATCACCTATCAGTGACCACCGCCAGTCACCTGTCACCCATCAGTAACTTCCACCAGTCACCTGTCACCCATCAGTGACCACCACCAGACACCCATCACCCATCAGTGACCACTACCAGACACCCGGCACCCATCAGTGACCACAGCCAGTCACCCATCAGTGACCACCACCAGTCACCCGTCATCCATCAGTGACCACCACCAGTCATCCATCACCCATTAGTGACCACCACCAGACACCCATCACCCATCAGTGACCACCGCCAGACACCCGTCACCCATCAGTGACCACCGCCAGTCACCCGCCACCCATCAGTGACCACCACCAGTCACCCATCAGTGACCATCGCCAATCACCTGTCAGTGACCGTCACACCCATGAGTAAACATCACCTGTAAAAGTCTCACACATTTGGCATTGCCATACTCAAGGCGAGTAGTAGAATGTATTTTGGGGGGTCATTTTTGCTATGTACTTGCTATGTGTTGGAAATATCTTATAAATGGACAACTTTGTGTAAAAATAAAAGCGTTTTCATTTTTTTCCTACATTTTCCAAAAACTACTGGAAAAAAATGACATGTTCAAAAGACTCAGTATGCCTCATAGATTATACGTTGGGGTGTTTGCTTTCCAAATTGGGGTCATTTTGTGGGCAATTCCATTGTCCTGGTGCTCTAGGATCTTCAAAAGTGTAATAGGTGGGTGGTTGAGAAATGAGATGTGTAATTTGTAGAACGCCTGAAGGAGCTAGTTCAATGTTAGGCCTCTGTATGTGGCCAGACTGTGTAAAAGTCTTACACATGTAGTATCGCCATACTCGGGGGGAGTAGTAGAATCTATTTTGGGGTGTCATTTTTGCTATGTACATGCTATGTGTTGGAAATATCATATAAATCGACAACTTTGTGTAAAAAAAGTGCGTTTTCATTTTTTCCCAGATTTTCTAAAAACTACTGGAAAAAAATGACATGTTCAAAAGACTCATCATGCCTCATAGATTATACGTTGGGGTGTTTTCTTTCCAGAATGGGGTCATTTTGTGGGCAATTCCATTGTCCTGGTGCTCCAGTGCCTTCAAAATGTGATAGGTCTTCATGATGTGTAATTTATGTCCCTAGAATATCTGACGGCGCTCCCTGCATGTTGAGCCTCTGTATGTGGCCAGGCTGTGAAAAAGTCTCAGACATGTGGTATCGCCATACTCAGGAGGAGTAGTAAAATGTGTTTTGGGGTGTAATTTGTGGTATGCATATGCTGTGTGTAAGAAATGACCCGTTACAATGACAATTTTGTGAAAAAAAAGAAAAGAAAAAAAATCTTCATTTTGCAAAGAATTGTGGGAAAAAATTACAACTTCAAAAAATTCACCATGCCTCTTAGGCTGCTTTCCCACTGGAGCGTTTTACAGACGCTATTTAGCTAAAAATAGCGTCTGTAAAGCGCCTCAAAAGTTCCCCCCAATCCACCCCAATGTGAAAGCCCTGAGTGCTTTCACACTGGGGCGGTGCGCTAGCAGGACGTTAGAAAAAGTCCTGCAAGCAGCATCTTTGGGGCGGTGAGGGGAGCGGTAATATACCGCTCCTCTACCGCCCCTGCCATTGAAATGCATGGCAATCGCTGCCGAAGCGGCTGCACACTGCCTCGGTAGCGCTGAGCGCCGGCACTTTTAACCCCTTTTTAACCCCTTGTGGGGGGTTAAAAGCGCGGCGCTCCCGCCCGCATAGCGGAGCCCTATCGCTGCTAAAACTCCGCTAAAACTAGCGGGGTTTTACCGCGACCGCGGGTACCGCTCCAGTCTGAAAGTAGCCTTACTAAATACCTTGGAATGTCTACTTTCCAAAAAGGGGTCATTTGGGGGGTATTTGTAATTTCCTGGCTTGTTAGAGTATCAAGAATTTAGATAGGACGTCAGTATATCAGGTATGATCAGGTGTGATCAATTTTCAATGATTGCCACCATAGTTTGTAGACTCTATGGCCCCTTTCACACATACAGACCGTTTGTCCGTTTTTCATTCATCCGTTGACGGATGAAAAACGGACATTAATGCAACTCTATGGAAAAACTGATGACAACTGATGATCAGCTATTTTCATCAGTTTTCATCCGCTTCCGTCAGCATCCGTTTTTTTGAACGGATGAAAGTCCTATTTTTCATCCGTCAAAAAAACGGATCGGACGAAAAACGGATGTAAACTGACGAACGGTCAGTTTTTCATCCGTTTTTGCATTGGTAGTGAATGTAAAAAAAAAACTGATGAAAAACTGATGACCACTGATGAAAAAACGGAAGAAAAAAACGAATGAAAAAAACTGATGAAAAACGGATGAACTGATGAACTGATGAACTGACGAACTGATGAACGGTCCGTGTGTGTGAAAGGACCCTATAACTTTCACAAGGACCAAACAATATACACCGATTTGGGTTATTTTTACCAAAGATATGTAGTAGTATACATTTTGGCCAAAATTTATGACGAAAAATCACTAATTTGCTAAATTTTTTGACAGCAACAAAGAAAAAAGCATTTTTTTCACAAAATTTTCAGTCGTTTTTTATTTATAGCACAAAAATAAAAAAACCCACTAGTGATTAAATACCACCAAAAGAAAGCTCTATTTGTGTGAAAAAAAAGGACGCAAATTTCATATGGGTACAGTGTTGCATGACTGAGTAATTGTCATTCAAAGTGTGATAGCGCTGAAAGCTGAAAAATGGCCTGGACAGGAAGGGGGTTTTTGTGCCCAGTACTGATGTGGTTAAGCTTAACAGCCGGCGGTCCCTCACCCTGCATCTTGGTTGAATTCTGCTGAATGCAGTAAGTGCAAACTTTGCGTTCGCACACGTGCGCTGTCTCAATAGGAGTATACAACAGACGTATGTCCATTTATTAGAAATATATTAATCTGCGAATAAAATAAACATTTTGGATGGTATGTTAAGCAACATTTAAAGCATGTGAATGATAATTTGTTCAGTGTTCATTCTTACTTTTCAATGCCATTGCTTGGCTTTGTAGTGACTTGGAAAAATTCTTGTCACTTGTGGCGCTCTTTTGTACTGATGGGCCTCAAACGTATGGGAATGGCCTTGTGCAGGTCTTCAAAGTTCCAAAAGACGTCAAACTCTTTAAAATATATAGCATCAAAACTCGTTGGCAAACATATGCGTCCTGCAATTTCAGTCACATGAAAAGATAATTTTTTCAAGTAAATGTAACTCAATTAGAATATGGAAATGCGCATGCCTTACTCAATATTATACACTATTTTTGTAAATATAAAAGGTGTGTTTTAAGAACTAATGAAAATTAAGTAAGGTACTTAAAATATCAAAGTCAATTAATTATCATTTATTTATTTGTTGAAAATGATAAAATGTTTAAGTTAAAATTACAATCCAACAAAAGCATTTTTATCAGTGTAGAAGTAAGCTCACTCTTGCATAGTTCTCCTCTGGATTGGTTGTTATGTACATTGTATGGCATATTGCTCCAAGGAATGAGAATTACTGGAAAATGTTCTCATTGTTTCTACTATGCCAATGTGTCTTTGGTTACCTTCTGGCTTTTTTAAATGGTTTGTAACATTTTTTATAGATCATTCAAAAAATATTTGTTAAGAAATGAATGTGTAGGTGCAGCCCTTACAAGTATTTCTTACCTCTAAGGCTGCTTTCACACTGGAGTGTTTTACAGACACTATTTAGCTAAAAATAGCGCCTGTAAAGCGCCTCAAAAGTCCCCCCCAATCCACCCCAATGTGAAAGCCCTGAGTGCTTTCACACTGGGGCGGTGCACTAGCAGGACGTTACAAAAAGTCCTGCAAGCAGCATCTTTGGGGCGGTGAGGGGAGCGGTAATATACCGCTCCTCTACCGTCCCTGCCATTGAAATGCATGGCAAGCGCTGCCGAAGCGGCTGCACACCGCCTTGGTAGCGCTGAGCGCCGGCACTTTTAACCCCTTTTTAACCCCTTGTGGGGGGTTAAAAGCGCAGCGCTCCTGCCCGCATAGCGGAGCCATATCGCTGGTAAAACTCCGCTAAAACTAGCGGGGTTTTACCGCGACCGCGGGTACCGCTCCAGTAGCCTTATTGAGATTACAGTCCTCCCCCTGGCAATGCCTTCATCTGTTTTCTCTGCAGAAGCACAGAGCCATCTTTGTTCAGGTATCATCCAGGGTCCTGATCTACAGTGCCTTGAAAAAGTATTCATTTCCCTTGACATTTTCCACATTTTGCCATGTTACAACCAAAAATGTAAATGTATTTTATTGGGATTTTATGTGATAGACCAACACAAAGTGCCACATAATTGTGAAGTGGAAGGAAAATGAGCAATGGTTTTCAAAAATTTTTTACAAATAAATATATGAAAAGTGTGGAGTGCATTTGAACTCAGCCAACCCCCCC
>BLSH010293200.1:264264-280995 GCA_018402905.1 Glandirana rugosa | reverse complement strand
TTCTCACCCCCCCCCCCCCCCCCCCCCGAGTCAATACTTTGTAGAACCGCCTTTCTCTGCAATTACAGCTGCAGGTCTTTTTGGGGAACTCTCTACCAGCTTTGTACATCTGGAGAGTGAAATGTTTGCCCGTTCTTCTTTGCAAAATAGTTCTGTCAGATTAGATGGAGAGTGTCTGTGAACAGCGATTTCCAAGTCTTGTCACAGAATCTCAATTGGATTTAGGTCTGGACTTTGACTGGGCCATTCTAACACATGAATATGCTTTCATCTAAACCATTCCATTGTAGCTCTGGTTGTATGTTTAGGGTCGTTGTCCTGCTGCAAGGTGAACGCCTGCCCAAGTCTCAAGTCTTTTGCAGACTCTTAACAGATTTTCTTCTAAGATTGCCCTGTATTTGGCTCCATCCATCTTCCCATCAATCTTCCATCCATCTTCCCATCAAATCTGAGCTTCCCTGTCCCTGCTAAAGAAAAGCATCCCCACCACATGATGCTGCCACCACCATGTTTCACGGTGGGGATGGTGTGTTCAGGGTGATGTGCAGTGTTAGTTTTCTGCCACACATAGCGTTTTGCTTTTAGGCCAAATAGCACAATTTTGGTCTCATCTGACCAGAGCACCTTCTTCCATATGTTTGCTGCGTCCCCCCACATGGCTTCTCGCAAACTGCAAACGGGACTGCAAACAATGGCTTTCTTCTTGCCACTCTTCTAGATTTGTGGGGCAGAACAGTTGTGTAGTGGATAGCACTTTCGCCTAGCAAAAAAAGGGTCGCTGGTTTGAATCCCGACCACGACACTACCTGCCTGGAGTTTGCATGTTCTCCCTGTGCCAGCGTGGGTTTCCTCCAGGTACTCCGGTTTCCTTTCACACCCCAAAGACATGCTGGTAGGGTAACTAGCTCCTGTCTAAATTGGCCCTAGTATGTGTATGTATGAATGTGAGTTAGGGTCCTTAGATTGTAAGCTCCTTAAGGGTAGGGACTGATGTGAATGTACAATGTATATGTAAAGTGCTACGTAAATTGACGGCGCTGTATAAATACCTGAAATAAATAAATTTGTGGAGTGCATGACTAATAGTTGTCCTGTGGACAGATTCTCCCACCTGAGCTGTAGATCTCTGCAGCTCCTCCAGAGTTACCATGGGCCTCTTGGCTGCTTCTCTGATTAATGCTCTCCTTGCCCAGCCTGTCAGTTTAGGTGGACGTCCATGTCTTGGTAGGTTTGCAGTTGTGCCATACTCTTTCCATTTTCGGATGATGGATTGAACAGTGCTCCATGAGATGTTCAAAGCTTGGGATATTTTCTTATAACCTAACCCTGCTTTAAACTTCTCCACAACTTTATCCTGGACCTGTCTGGGGTGTTCCTTGGCTTTCATGATGCTGTTTGTTCACTAAGATTCTCTAACAAACCTCTGAGGGCTTCACAGCTTAACAGCTGTATTTATAATGAAATTAAATTACACACAGGTGGACCGTATTTACTAATTAATAATTACTAATTAATATAATAATAATAATATTATTATTGTATGTTGCGACTTTTTTATAATTATAATATTATGGGTTGGATATTCAGGGTACATATCTGTTATATGTCTGCCTTGTAAACACAATTGTGATGGGGATTTGTATTATGGGGAATATTAATTTGTGTTATGATTATATTTTATTTTATTTGTGGTAAATGGGAACAGCGATGACTGCGTGATGACATAAGTAGTACTTATTCCACCCGGTATAGAATGAGATCTTAGTGGATTCAAGTGCAGTTAATTATTTGAATATTCATTTCCCCCGGATAAGAAGGAAGTTTTTTCCCCCCTCACGCCGTCCTTTGATTGGCCAGGAAGGGAAGGGGGTGGTTATCACTGAGAAAGTCTTGTCCAGTGATTTGTAATGGGCGGGACATTAATCGGATGTTAACATCCTGTCCTATGAGCTGTTTATGGTGGTAATATAAAGCGGAAGTGAGCGTCACTTCCCCATCCGCTGACGAAGTTCCGGTTGGGACGATACGCGTGCGGGAAAGGGAAGTGACGTCATCCGCGGTCGCCGCTGTCTCCAAGCGTGGTTACACCTTGGAGTACCCATTACCATACATACGTTTTATCTTTTATTACATGTGAGTACCCTCCCGTTTTATGTTACAATAAAGCTTGAGCTGTTTAAGCAGTGAGCACTAGATGTGGCACTTTTATTCGTTTCATGTACCGGGAACATCATTTGGGAGCTCGCATCCAATTATTGAGTTATTGAAGAGGAAGTCTTGAGCGGTTCCTGTTTCTTAATGAGGTGATCTGACATCTGTTCCCAGGAGATTTGCTCTATGCGCATTGTGGCTCCTGTAACAAGAGCCCATGCGGGGAGGTGAGAACATAGTGTGACTGGTGGAGGATTACTGTCACTGCACTGTTTGCCTTTTTGCCTGATTCACTGGAAACTCACTGGGTGACTTCATTCAGTAAAGGAACATTTTTAGAATCTGGAGCGCTGCACTAATTTCTATATGGACATTGTTTTAAGGGTTTTGGATTATTTTTTCCTTTAAGTGTTCAGCTGCTATATGTGTCTGATTTAATTGCTGCGCTGTTTGATATTTATTTTATGTTGTATTTACTAATTAGGTGACTTCTGAAGGCAATTGGTTCCACTAGATTTTAGGGGTATCAGAGTAAAGGGGGCTGAATACAAATGCATGCCACACTTTTCAGATATTTATTTGTAAAAAATGTTGAAAACCATTTATCATTTTCCTTCCACTTCACAATTATGTGCTACTTTGTGTTGATCTATCACATTAAATCCCAATAAAATACATTTACATTTTTGGTTGTAACATGACAAATGTGGAAAATTTCAAGAAGTATGAATACTTTTTCAAGACACTATTTTCTGGCCTGAGATGCTGGCTGAGATGACACAATCATACAAATACTGTATATGCAGCACTTGGCTGTGTTTACAAATGTTTGACACAGATCAGCTCTCTGCTCCAGCTGCTTGCTGCTAAGGTATGATGTTGCAGTCTAATCTACGGGGAACAGGAGACTGAGGAAATGCTTCCTTCTGCCTGCAGCAGACTGATTACTTCATCTCAGCACAGGCAAAGTCTGGACTGGAGCTTAGAGCTTTGTTAAGCACTATTAAGCCCCTGAAGGTTTTACCCCCCTTCCTGACTGGGCCATTTTTTGCAATAAGGCACTGCGTTGCTTTAACTGACAATTGCGTGGTCGTGCAATGTTGTACCCAAACGAAATTGAGGTATTTTTTCCCCCCACAAATAGAGCTTTCTCTTGGTGGTATTTGATCACCTCTGCGTTTTTTATTTTTTTGCGCTATAAACAAAATAAGCGGCAATTAAAGAAAAAAACAATATTCGCTAATGTCACAAAAGTGGATGGCCTCTGCGCCCGAGCCCACCCTTTTTTAAGCCAATTAGAGCCTCGGGCTTGAATCATGTGCTTAAAAAAAAAATCCATGCATCCGACACCCGGCATGTAGATCAGGGCCCGGATGCATGGATTAGGGGGCCGGTGCCCCTGCGCCCCTAATTAGCGGGCTGCCACTGCTGCAGATGCCACATCCAATGGTGCCCATACACTGGACGAAAAATCGTTCATAAATCTGTCTTTTTTTTGTTGGTTTTTCTCCAGTGGGCACCAATCGAAGATCGGCTGTGATGTTTTTGAGCAAAAAAATCTAAGGAAAAGTTTGGAAAACTTCTGCCAAACGGCAGATAAATTAAAAGGTTAAATTATTTCTCGCCTGTAAAAATGGAACTGCGCATTGTGACCCAGAAGCCAGAAACGGATTAATTTGTGTCCATTGAATGATTTATCATTGGAGATTCGGTCATTACATGATGGTCATATCCTTTGCTCTCACCACTCTTCATGTTTTGAGTGGTGTGAGAATTATTGATCTGCAATATAACACAGCGTTGTTTCTGCTTTATTAGCACTTCATCAGAGCTCCTTGCTGGGTTCCCCCCATAGAGTTTGGTGACATTGGGTAGAATGGTGGGCCGGTGTCCCGGAGGAGGTGGAGTTCCCCCTTAGTGTTCCTCTCCCCGGCCCTCCATCACCTGCACATAGGTGCTCCACTCCGCAGAGACTTGTTGCTGGCCCCGCCCCTGGGAGACGATCTCATTGGCAGGACGGATTCCTCGGGCACGCCCCGTGGAAGGTGGAGCGGCGGATTGGCTGGAAGGTGCCAGGGTTTGCGCATCTCTTTAAGCATGCCGAGCGGTGACAGCGATCCCCGGCGTGTGTGCGATCCCTCCGCCCGTAGTGCCGACTTGTGACCCGGGAGAGCCCATGGTGTCCGGAGCTCTGCCAGTCTGTGCACGGCGAGGAGCGGAGACCCGCAGGAGGGGGAGCGGCTCGGGGACATGGAGTGCAAACTTTCCGGGAGCAGCGGGGACACGTCCCCTTCTTCATCCGGATCCCAGACCTTGTCCGAGGGGGACAGCAAGACGTCTGCCGGGGGGAGCAGCACGGACTGTCACTCGGAGGAGGGGGCTGCCTGTACCCGGGGAGAGGACGGAGGACGGCGGTGTGCAGGGGAGCGGGACGAGGAGGATGAGGAGGTGAGACTGATAAATATACACCTGTATCCGATCACACCTGGGGGGACCCCTCCAATCACACCTGTATCCAACCCCACCTGGGGGGACCCCCAATCCAATCACACCTGGGGGACCCCCTCCAATCACACCTGTATCCGATCACACCTGGGGGAGGGGGACCCCCTCCAATCACACCTGGGGGGCCCCCCTCCAATCACACCTGGGGGGGACCCCCAATCCAATAACACCTGGGGGACCCCAATCCAATCACCCCTGGGGGGGACCCTCCTCCAATCACCCCTGGGGGGGACCCCTCCAATCCCACCTGGGGGACCCCAATCCAATCCCACCTGGGGGACCCCCCAATTCAATCACACCTGGGGGACCCCCCAATTCAATCACACCTGGGGGACCCCCCAATTCAATCACACCTGGGGGACCCCCATCCAATCATCCCTGGGGGGGACCCTCCTCCAATCACCCCTGGGGGGGACCCTCCTCCAATCACCCCTGGGGGACCCTCCTCCAATCACCCCTGGGGGACCCTCCAATCCAATCACACCTGAGGGACCCCCCAATCCAATCACACCTGAGGGACCCCCCAATCCAACCACACCTGAGGGACCCCCCAATCCAATCACACCTGGGGGACCCCAATCCAATCACACCTGGGGGGATCCCTCCAATCACCCCTGGGGGGACCCTCCTCCAATCACCCCTGGGGGACCCTCCTCCAATCACACTTGGGGGGGACCCCTCCAATCCCACCTGGGGGACCCCCCTCCCTCCAATCCCACCTGGGGGACCCCAATCCAATCCCACCTGGGGGACCCCTCCTCCAATAATACCTGGGGAGGACCCCCAATCCAATAATACCTGGGGAGGACCCCCAATCCAATAATACCTGGGGGGGCCCCCTCCAATAATACCTGGGGGGGCCCCTCCAATAATACCTGGGGGGGCCCCCTCCAATAATACCTGGGGGGGCCCCCTCCAATAATACCTGGGGGGGACCCCCTCCAATCACACCTGGGGGACCCCCCTCCAAGCACACATGGGGGGCACCCCCCAATCCTATCACACCTGCCCCCCATCATACCTGGTTCAACTTCCATTCAAAATGGATCTTTTATGTGGATGCAGATGGCTTAAAGCACCTCCTTGGGCACTCCACTGGCAAACAGCTGAAAGAGTCTCACTTTTGCTGCAATGTTGGGAGTCTCATTTTTCTTGCTGGAACCTCAGGGAAATTACAGAAATGTTCAAATCCTGGTTCTGCATGGAGTCTGCATGTTCTGTGCTTGTGTGGGTTTCCTCCAACACTTTGCCATTGCACATATGTCGGTGAGCGGCGCTCTTGGTACACGACCTCCTCCCGCAGTGGACACGTGTGCTGGCTGGGTGTTAAAGCCCATTTTTCTTGCCGTTACATACACTATATTACCAAAAGTATTGGGGCACCTGCCTTCACACGGACATGAACTTTAATGGCATCCCAGTCTTAGTCCGTAGGGTTCAATATTGAGTTGGCCCACCCTTTGCAGCTATAACAGCTTCAACTCTTCTGGGAAGGCTGTCCACAAGGTTTAGGAGTGTCTATGGGAATGTTTGACCATTCTTCCAGAAGTGCATTTGTGAGGTCAGGCACTGATGTTGGATGAGAAGTCTCCGCTCTAATTCATCTTAAAGGTGTTCTATCCGGTTGAGGTCAGGACTCTGTGCAGGTCAGTCAAGTTCCTCCACCCCAAACTCGCTCTTCCATGTCTTTATGGACCTTGCTTTGTGCACTGGTCCAAATCATTTGGTGGAAGGGGGATTATGTTGTGGGGTTGTTTTTCAGGGGTTGGGCTTGGCCCCTTAGTTCCAGTGAAGGGAACTCTTAAGGCATCAGAATACCAAGACATTCTGGAGATTACCATGCTCCCAACTTTGTGGGAACAGTTTGGGGATGGCCCCTTCCTGTTCCAACATGACTGTGCATCAGTGCACAAAGCAAGGTCCATAAAGACATGGATGAGCGAGATGGGGTGGAGGAACTTGAATGGCCTGCACAGAGTCCTGACCTCAACCCGATAGAACACTTTTGCTATGAATTAGAGTGGAGACTGTGAGCCAGGCCTTCTTATCCAACATCAGTGCCTGACCACACAAATGCACTTCTGGAAGGAAGGTCAAACATTCCCATAGACCAGTGATGGCGAACCTTGGCACCCCAGATGTTTTGGAACTACATTTCCCATGATGCTTATGCACTCTGCAGTGCATTTGAGCATCATGGGAAATGTAGGTCCAAAACATCTGCTCATTGACACACTCCTAAACCTTGTGGACAGCTTTCCCAGAAGAGTTGAAGCTGTTATAGCTGCAAAGGGTGGGCCAACTCAATATTGAACCCTACGGGCTAAGACTGGGATGCCATTAAAGTTCATGTGTGTGTGTAAAGGCAGGTGTCCCAATACTTTTGGTAATATGTATATAATACTTGGCTGGCAAGAGGTCATTAATAACTAATATGTAGAGGCAGCGCTAGGTGGGCTTTGCAGAGACCCCTCACCACCGGTGGGTGATTTGATGATTATCAGGAGGACTGACCCTTTAAGTCACCTAGATTGCAGCCCACTGATGTATTCCGGCATTGTTGTGCTGGAGCTGTGCTGCGTGTGTGCCTGGCATTGCAATCCACACATGTCATGCATAGGACGCTCCATCCTCCTGATGCTATCAGTAATCAGCTCCTGAACAGGGACCCTCCACCGCCGCCGCCGCGCCATATAGCTGCAAGTGATCGTTTTCTCAAAACTCGCCCGCCATTAGAATTGCAGATTTTTTTTTCCTCTTATCTAAGGATCTCCGTCCTATAATGTGGAATCCAAAATGAGGGAGTGGAGTGCTGAGGCTCGCAGAACGTATGATAATTGCCCAGCCTGTCCTGACATCAGCAGCTCGTTAGGCTCCAGCAGGTAACGAAGTCTGATTTACAAGGCGATGAAGTTAATGTGTGCGTGTGATGGCGTGCCGGGCTGTCTGCCCCATGGATGTCCTTCTATAGGGGAGTTGTGGAGAGTTTTGGTGATTGTGATGTGCGCTGTGCTCCGGCGTCTTGTAAATGTCGGCTCCGGTGACCCCCAGGTGGGAATGCGTTGTGTTGGCTGATTTTGATGAATGTCGTTGTCACGCTGTGTAAATGTGCTGCCTGATGTAGTAATGGCTTCGCCTCTCCCTTCACAATCTCCAGTGCAATCTGTGACCTTTTACCAGCCAATTGTCGCAGGAACATAAATTCACCTGCAAAATATTTATTTATCGCTTCAATAAATGTCGATCGAAAAGTTTTTTCTTTCAATACTTTTTGAAGGAAGTTCAGACATGAATAATATTGTGAAAGTGTGTTCAGAAGGGCGTCTGTGTGCCGAGTGCCTGTGTCACCTGTGGATATATTAGAGGACATTAGCTGGCTTTTCGAAGAATTAAAGTGCTATTAAACCCAAAAACAAACTTTTAGTCTGGGTTCACATGTGATTCGGATAGGAATCGCACCGCGCTCCTATGCAAATCACATGTGATGTCTATGCAGTGCGATTTGAGCCATTCATTTGTATGGGTCAAATGGCACCACATCCACACTCAAAGGTGCACGACCCTTTTTTTTTTTTTTTTTTTTTCTCCGCACAGAAATCGTATCGCATGCCGCATGGGTGATCAAATTCTGTCAATCGCTCTGCATTTTGCAAACCGTTTTGGGGTGTCGTTAAAGTGTTCCTAAACCCACAACAGTAAAATATACTTGCAGCAAGGCTGTGTTCACATTGTGTGCAGACGCGGCTCACAGCAGGGGTCCGGGGTGTCCCTGTTCACCGTTTCAGGGACAAATCGGGCCCAAATTTTTGCCTGAATTCGGACCTGAAATGGAACCAAAGATATACAGGGCCCTTCTGCAATGGGCTCCGCGGCCACCCTGGAGATGTGTAAACCGGCTCAATAGAGAGCCAATCAGTCTCCTGTCATGCTAATTGGATGCGTTTATTGTTTAGTTTATCATTTTTTTTTTTTTTTCAATTCATTGAGGTGTATTTTCTGCCAAAAAATAGCGTTTGAAAGACTGCTGCGCAAATACAGTGTGACATAAATATTGCAACAATCGCCATTTCATTCTTCAGGGTCTCTGCTATATATATATAATTTATAATGTTTGGGGGTTCTAAGTAATTTTCTACAGATACAGATTTCAACTTTGTAAGCAGCAAGTGTCAGAAAAAGATTTAGGGCTCTTACACACTTACATGTCCATTTTGAAGGACTCCGCTGCTCAGCAGGGATCGATCCGTTGATCCCCGCTGAGCCGGCGGATGACAGGTCCATCTCTGCTCACTGTGCAGGGACCGACCTGCCGGAGCCCCGCTGTTCTCTATGGGGGTCGGATGAAAATGGATCCACCTGTCCATTTTCATCCGATCTGCCAGATGGATGGAAAATAGGGTGTCCATCTGTCTGGATTTAGTGCAGGGATAAGCAATTAGCGGACCTCCAGCTGTTGCAAACCTACAAGTCCCATCATGCCTCTGCCTCTGGGTGCCATGCTTGTGGCTGTCAGAGTCTTGCTAGGCCTCATGGGACTTGTAGTTCTGAAACAGCTGGAGGTCCGCCAATTGCATATCCCTGATTTAGTGGATCGGATGTCAGCGGGCATGTCACTGCTGACATCTGTCGCTACATAGAGATGCATGGAGCGTCCGTTCAGGTCTGCCTGAAAAACCGACAGACAGATCTGAACTGTCCGCAAGTTTGAGAGAGCCTTAGGCCCCTTTCACATGAGCGGAGTCCATTTTGACGGGCTCCGCTGCTCAGCAGGGATCCATTCGTTTATCTCCGCTGAGCCGGTGGATGACAGGACAGTCTCTGCACTAAGTGCAGAGACTGACCTGTCACAGCTCCATTCTCCTCTATGGAGGATCGGATGAACACGGACCGTCTGTCCTTGTTCATCTGATCCGATCCGCCAGGCGGATGGAAAATAGGGTTTCCATCCGTCTGTTTTTGGCGGAGCGGATCGGGTGTCAGCGGACATGTCACCGCTGACATCCGTCGCTCCATTGTTCTCTATGGTTCGTTCGGGTCCACCTGAAAAACTGACAGGCGGACCTGAACGATCTGCTAGTGTGAAAGAGCCCTTAGTCTTTAAGTGGGTAAACTGCCCTCATTTGCGGACCGAAGAGTTCATTCCTTTTGATCTAAAAGAACCAAATGATACATTGTTTATAGTTCTCTCCCAATGCTGACAATGTTGATTAAACATTCGCTGGCTTTTTAAAAAATGTTTTTTTTTTTTTTTTGACAGCTGTGAGTGAACAGAGAACGGCTCTGTATTGTATGAATCGTGGTAAATGCTGGATTAAGATCGTGAGGGGGGTTGAATCGAGACCACAATTTTTTTTAAAGATTAATCGTGCAACTCAAGTTTCCATGCTCTGTGTACTGTGGGAGACCCCCCCCCCCCACCCCATAGCACCATGGGGACAAGGGCCACTTCCCCACAACTGTGGCTGATGGTTGTGGCGGTCTGTGGGTGGGGGGCTTATTGGAGTCTTAACAAGAAGGCCCTCCATGTGAATGAGTAATGGGGTACATTATACTCCTATTCATTCACCAGAAAATGTGTCAAAAAGAGATAAAACACAGACACAGTTTATGACCATTCCTTTATTTTAAAAAAAGTGTCCCCTGGTGTAGATCCATAATCACAATGATCACGACCAAAAAAAAAGCTTTGCACCTGTTGCTGGCTCCCACTGTTTGCCAGTTTTTTAAAGAGCTAATGGTTAGGGCCCCCCAGCGATGTCACCGGGTGGCCCCACCCCACAATGCATCAATCCAGCATGCATTGGTTGGTGATGTCACTAGGGGGCAGGATGGCTCCCCATTCACACCAGAGACTTTGTGACACAAACGAGTCACATGACATCAGGGAGGGAAAATGGCTAATTGGGCCCAATTTGAACATTTTCACTTAGGGGTGTACTCACTTTTGTTGCCAGCGGCTTAGATCAGCCTTTCTCAACCTTTTCAACACTGAGGAACCCTTGAAATAATTCTTTGGTCTCGGGGAACTCCTGCTAAAAATGAAAAATCTACAACTCATGATACATTAGTGTGATGGTCAATGGGAATAATGCTCCTTACACTTGTGATCATTGGGAAGAATTCCCCCCTTACAGATAGCTAAAAAGATCAATGATGTCATTGGGAATTTATCTGAGAGGTGGGAATTGACCATTGCTCAAGGAACCCCTAGCAACCTCTGGAGGAACCCTGGTTTAGACATTAATGGCTGTGTGTTGAGTTATTTTGAGGTGGACAGCACATTTACACTGTTATACAAGCTGTACACTCACCATATACATTGTAGCAAAGTGTCATTTCTTCACTGTTGTCACATGAAAAGATAGAATAAAATATTTACAAAAATGTGAGGGGTGTACTCACTTTTGTGAGATACTGTGTGTGTGGGTTTTGCAATCCAATGGCAGACCCTGATAACACTTCATTGAGTGACTAATGCAGCTCTGGTACTCATTTCAAATATTGAGCCACAGATTATGATCATAGAGTTATTAACTGTATCTCAGTTTCCACCATGCAACCTCATAATCTGAGCAATCGAAATACGATCAATTTTACCACCAAACAAGCTTAGTGCTGCAAACCGATTGACGGGTTTTCCACACTGGCTATTTAAATCCAGTCTAAACCGAGAATGAATCGATCAGACGGGAAGTATTGGCATTTGATTGGTTTTGGATCCAGCAGGTTTGATAAAAATTGCTCATCCATCCGTCAATAAAATTGAAGCGTGTATGGCCACCGTTACCCAGAGCTTCACAGCAGTGGCAATGTCCTTAGAGGTATAATGTCATCATTGCTAGCCACAAGGGAGCCTGGGAATTGTAGGATCCACAAGGCATACATGCTTCACATGGGGAAATCCAGGCCTGAGAAATAGGTGAAAGCCATGGTGGAAGCTAGGAAGTGAGCGCAACATAACAAGCCATTAATTACAGTAAGAAAACATTTTATGGAAATAATTGCATAGCATTTAGAAGGGTAATAAGGTGCTGATATCATAATGGCATAGGCTGTAATCACTTTAGGTTTCCTTTAATGAAAACATCAGGTATAGAAGATTAAAAACTGCTTTTGATGTGACACTAGGAATCTAGAATGCGTTTTTTATCTTAATGCATTTTATGCATTAAGATAAAAAAAACCTTTTGTGTATAGCAGCCTCCCCAGCACCCCCTAATTACTTACCTGAGCCCATCTCTATCCAGCGATGTCCAGGACACTCCTCCTGATTGGCTGAGACACAACAGCGCTGCCATTGGCTCCCGTGGCCAATCAGGAGAGGGGCGGGGCCAGGTCGGGGCTCCATGTCTGAATGGATACATGGAGCTGTGACTCGGCTTGGGTACCCCCATAGAAAGCTGCTGGCTGTGGAGGCACTCGATAGGAGGGAGGGCCCAGGAGCAGCAAAGAGGAACCCAAGAGGAGGAGAAGCCGGGCTGTAATGTGCAAAATCACCTGCACAGAGGAGGTAAGTTAAAGAAAAAAAAAAAAGAGACTTTACAATCACTTTAAAATGTGCAATGTCCAAGCCCCTGAATGGCCAATGCAGTATATCTCACAACAGGTATGATTATCAATTCACAGTCTGCCTACAGTGCCCACACTCCACAAGGCAGCATGTACCTCCTTGGACTTAATCCCTAGAACTCCAGCACATTGTACGAAGTGGCTGAATTCCTGGAGCTGAAGTGCTCTCATGCTGCAAAAAACAAAATTCTGTGTTTTTTAAAGAAAAGTTATTTATTTATTTATTTTATTTTTGCATTAGAGCCTAAATAGCATAGCAACAGCCAGGTGTGATGCTCTGGCTCCTGTAGGCTCTTCCTCCAGCTCTGATCTCTACTGAGGTATGGACTTTCAGCTACGAAGTTGAAGGAAGAGGACTACAAGCGTGGTTCACCCATTCAGGTGCGATTCACGTGCAAATTTTTGCCTGAATTCGCACCTTAACTGGACCCAAAAAACGCATAGGACCCTTTTTGAAACTGCAACACAGCCATCCCTGACGCGTGTGAAGCAGCTCCATGGCGAGCCGGTCACATTCACGTCATGCCAATTGGATGCGGTTTAGCCTCAGGCAGCTCTGGAAACCTCCAACAAGTGGAGCTGGCATTGAAGGGGGGCAGAAGAGTTGTTTTATGTTCTGATTTATGATGGCACCAGCTTTGCATCAGTTCTTTCCTATGGTCAAGGAGAAGTTGAAGATATGGGCTTTTTTGTTTGCCTTCCTTTAGCCTTGAACATAGATAGGCATGCAGGCGATAAGCAATAGCTAAACATTTTCATCGCTCTCTCTTCATGAGAAATACAAATATAATGAGTACGTTTATTCCAAGTTTGTCTTTTTAAAACTGAAATCAAAGCGTGGACTTTTTTTTTTTTTTTTGTGAATAGTCACATTGGTCCAACTTATACCAATGCAATATGCCCATTCTATGCCTGTGGGATGCCTGGTGAAGCTGAGAACTCCTGCAGTAATCATCAGTACTACAGTGATGGCAGTGGTCTTTTGGGGTTCTCTACCAAGCGGCTGCCCTTCTGCCTTGTAACCAATGAGGGTCACTCTATTGGCACAGGCACCATTCACAGAAGGCCTTATATTTTTCTCAATGAATGCAAGCTGCTCTTTGATTGGTGAGTTAGATATTGTGACATCACCCCCTCCCTCGCCTTGAGCTCTAGTCAAGTGATGCCGCCTAAGCTGACACGTCCTTGGCCTGTTGCTTGTAGGAGGAAGCATTTTCCCAGTCTATTCTCCCTCAGTGATCAGACTTGAATATTGTTATTTTGTAGCAAGTCACAAGGTTAGAGGACACCACAGGGACTGATCCCCGCCAGACATTTGTTACTTGGTTTCAAATTGAAAGGAGAAACATTATAGCCCATTAAGTTTTTGTATTGCTGTTTGTGTTACCCATTATATGTGGGATTGGGTTATCCCAGGCTTTTTGAACAGTTGGCTGCCTCCCTCGACTGCAGAGCTGGATAGGGTTGCTTAATATGTCCTGCTTTCCATTCTAGCATCCTTCCCTGAGGTTGTGTCTTGGAGTTGCTTATAACCAGTAGACTGATTGTAAACTTGGGTTGCACCGATACCACTTTAAGACAGTACAAGTACCAGTACTCGCCAATACTGATTACCGATTCTTACCTTTTTTTCCTTTTAATATCATGTGAACGTTTTTTTTTCTTCGTTTCTGTTTGAAACTTTTGTAAATACTGATGGGCGCCGATGGGGCTGCACTGATGGGCGCCGATGGGGCTGCACTGATGGGCACTGAACTGATGGGTGGCACTGACTGATGGCCACTAATAGGCTGCATTGACGGGCGCTGATAGACTGCACTGATGGGTGGCACTGACAGGTGGCTCTGATGGACGGCACTGATGGCCACTGAAAGGCAGCACTGATTTGCAGTTGCCATAATTAATGGGCACAGATTTGCCTCACTGCATCTTAAATAATTATAATTAAATAATAGTTTTATATTGTTTGTTTTCCCTAGACAAATGCCGGGTTCCGTCAGAATCGGCGACCCATCAGATTCTGTAACTGAAGTGACATTCCGTCCAGAACATTGCGACGCCCAGGTTGTTACACCCTGCACTCGGCCGCATTTAAGTCTGCAGTCAGAAGGTAGCAGATTCTGACGGAACGTCACTTCTTTTACCGAATCTGGCAGGTCGCCAATTCTGATGGAACATCCGGCATTTGTATTGGGAACATAGCGGCTGCATCCCTGCCCCAGCCAGCTTACCTGCCACTGCCAGCGTGTTGGTGACTCCCTCTGTCTTCTCTCTGCCCACTGACTTCCAGGAGGTGACACCTCTTCGTTCCTGGAGGTATTGGATCAAGCATCAGAGTATTTGCACTAGTACAAGTACTCCTGCAAATGCTCGGTGTCGGCACTGAAACTAGTATCGGTATAGGTGCAACCCTATCTTATACAATGAGCATTGTGGATAACCAGTATAATACACCTGTGTAGTGTTTGTTGCATTTACTTTACTTTTTTCTCTCATTTTTTTTTTTTTTCTATCCTGAGCTTAAAGCTGAACTCCAGGATAAGCAAATATTGTCTAAATAGAAGAGGCATGTGTATTACTACTTGAATCTTAGTGTGCTTTCTGTATTTGCAGATCTGTGCAATAATTCAGCATGAAACTTTGCTTCTGCACAGGAGCTTCCTATAATAAAGACTGCTCTTTGCTGCCCTCTCTCTTTGTGTGGGAGGACTGGCCTTGTCTCCACCCCTCCTGTAGTTCTCTGCAGGCAGCTTGTAGTGGGTGGAGCTGCTGGGTCCCTTCCCCATCTCTGCTTTGTACACAGGCTAGGTGCATGTGATGATGCCACTGCTAATTTTACAAGGTAATATCTGGGTTAGCAAAATTATTTGATGCACACAAAGTGGACTTCTGTTTTTTGTAGCTATTAAAGTGGAAAAAAACCCCATGTTTAAAGGGGTTGTATAGGCAGAAAGTTCCGTCTGGGACTCTCCCGCCTGATAGGATTAATTAGGAGAGAGCGGGGGAGGGGCGGGGCTGAACCTCAGCTCCGTGTCTAAATGGACACAGGGAGCTGTGGCTCGGCTTGGGTGCCCCTATAGCAAGCTGCTTGCTGTGGGGGCACTGAACAGGAGGGAGGGGCCAGGAGAGCCAAAGAGGGACCCGAGAAGAGGAGGATCCGGGCTGCTCTGTGCAAAACCAACTACAGAGAGCAGGTAAGTATGACATGTTTACTATTTTTATAGGAAAAAACGGAGACTTTACAATCACTTTAACTCCTCTTATAAATGTTCCCTTCCCCCTCCTCCTACCTAATCGGCCTAAGATGTATACTTGCCCATATTTAAGGCCTCATACACAGGGCCATTTTTACAGCTGCTTTTAGGAGTTTCAGGGTTTTTTTTTTTTTTTTTTTTTTTTTTCAGCTTGAAAATGCCTGGCCATGCTATCCTATGACCTCATACGCACACAGGCGTTTAGGAGCTGTAAGTGTCATAGGCGTTTTTAAGCTCCAAAAAAAACCCAGGACCAGCGCATTCTGAGGCTCCAGCGCTAGAGCTGTAAAAGCTGCCAAATGCGGCTTAACGCTGGATGCAGTGCGTTAAGCCTCATCAGGCGTTTCTCGTGCCTCTGTTCAAAATCGGTGGTTCCCTATGGGAGCCCATTGATTTGAATATAAGTCACACCAGTAGTCAGATCATGATGATCCGACTTGCAGTGCAACTTGTGAGGATCTTGAAGGGAAAAGGGAACCCCCCCGCCAAAATAATAAAAAAAAAAAGTTGGCATAGGGTTCCCCACCAAGACGATACCAGATCCTTCGGTCTGGAATAGATTTTAAGGAGAACCCCTAAAGATCCATGCCAGACCCTTATCCGAACACGCAGCCCTGCAGGTCAGGAAGGGGGGGGGGCAAGTGAGCGGCCCCCCCTCTCCTAGACCATACCAGGCCACATGCCCTCAACATGGTGGGGGTGGGTACTTCCTCTGTTGCCTCGATGCTCTTTGGTATGGATCTTGGGGTTAAAATCCATACCAAACCAAAGGGCCTCTTATCGTCTTGGGGGGGGGGGGGGGAATGCCAATTTTTTTTTTTTATTTTTTTATTTTGGAGGGGGTTTCCCCTTCAAGATCTCACCCAGGTCAGTGTGCTAGGACGTCGAGGTCGAGAGGACACAATCACTCGTCGACGACGTCCCCTCTCCTCTCTCGGGACTGTTGTGTACCCGGTATCCTCAGATACCCACTGGAGTTCCTAGACCCTTAAGGGTCGAGACCCGGCCACGACGTCATAGTGACTGGCCTCTTCTCACCTTTTCAATCCGGAGTATGTGTGCCCACAATCTTTGTGCTAAAATCGTCGCAAAACGTGACCGTATTTACGTGCAAATCGGTGTGATCGAAAATCGTTGCAAAGAGACGTAGATAATTCTTAGTTACCAAGGGATACCACGCCACGCTGAACACACGATCTCTAGAACTTCCCCTTTGGGGGAGGTTTTATTTTTTTATTTTTTTTTTTTAACC
>BLSH010293200.1:214612-228176 GCA_018402905.1 Glandirana rugosa | reverse complement strand
AGTATAATAACCAAAATCATTGTGAAATTGGTGTAGCTATGGTCCGTGAATGGGGGGAAGGGCGGGTCTGGTGTAAAAGTCGAAAGTCGTGATAGCGTAAAACTTACTGTTAACGTGCCAGCACGCCGCGACATGGGTTAGTTTTAAACCAAGGGTGTTTATCTCGAAAGAAAACCTCCATAAAATAGTGGAGACGCCAAAAATAAAAAACACGATGTTTATTTTTTCTGGTTTTTAAGACTTTTTTTTTTTTTTCAAAAAGAGCCAAAGACAGTGTTTTGAAACATTTTGCTGCATATCAGTGCCTATCAGTGTAGCCTCATCAGTTCCCATCAATGGAGAAAATGCACTTATTTACAAAGTTTTGTGACAGAAACCGAGAAAAACTTTTTTTTTTTTTTCAGAATTTTTGGTCTTTTTTATTTGTAGCACAAAAAATAAAAACCGCAGAGGTGATAAAATACCTCCAAAAGAAAGCTCTATTTGTGGGAACCAAATTTTGATTGGGTACAGCGCCGCACGACCGTGCAATTGTCATTCAAAATGCGATAGTGCTGAAAGCTGAAAATGTGGTCTGGGCGGGAAGGGGGGTAAGTGCCTGGTATCGATGTGGTTAAAGTGTTACTAAAACCAATAATATGAAAATAGTTCATCTGCCCCCCCACAGTGCCAATAGCTTATAAATCTTCCTTTTACATTAAAATACTGCCACTGTATACCTCTTTTGCTGATCTGTATACCATGGTTTCCTGATAATCTGCAGTTTCTCCAGTGTTCTGTGTCAAGTAGGAGATTTCCACTCTAGCCTGCATACACGCCCACATGTGTGATGTCAATATCATGTGACCTGGCTATCTCTGAGAACAAGTACATGTTTCTCTCTAGTATAGCTGCATGATTCTGGCCAAAATAAGAATCACAATTTTTTTTTGCTTGTTATAAAGATCACGATTCTCGCGGCGTAACATCTTACATATAAAAAAAATTGGGCTAACAGCATGGTTTAGTTTTTTTTTTGCAGGTGTCATTTTTTTCCCCAAAAAAAATGCGTTTGAAAGACCGCTGCGCAAACACCATGTGACCTAAAATACTGCAACAACCGCCATTTTATTCTCTAGGGTCTCTGCTAAAATATATATATATATATATAATGTTTGGGAGTTCTAAATCATTTTCTAGCAGAAAATACTGGATTTTTACTTGTAAGCAACAAATGTCAGCAAAGACTTAGTCTTTAAATGGTTATACTAAATTCTTCTATACACTGTGGAGTTTTTTCCTTTTGAAGAAGTTACATTGTATCTCTTCTAGCTTCTTTTATCAGCAATGATCTCAGATTTGGCTCTCTGCCTAGACTTGGCAGACTTAGAAAAAGGTTCCTGGGGAGACTTCAGATGACTTGCATTGACTTCTATTACAGTCAATTCGTGCTGAGTCGCCCCACAAGTTGGACTCCATTAACTGCACTGAAAATTGCGGTAATGCCTGATGGAGATCGCGGGGGGTGAATCGAGATCACAATTTTATTACGATTAATTGTGCAGCTCTACTCTCCAGCATACAAGACACAAGTAAGCATGTGCAGATGGGCTAGTGTGCCTGTGACAGCTGATTTTCCCTAGATAAACAGAATTCTGGGTGAGGAGTATCTATGTATACAGGATAAAAGAGGCTTTTTACACAATACAGAGGATTAACCCCTTAAGTTCCACAGTGAGTATAACAAGTATAATCTTCCACATATACAGACTGATTTTACTGTTGTGGGTTTAGTAACACTTTAAAGCAGTGGTTCTCAACCCTGTCCTCAAGTACCCCCAACATGCTATGTTTTCAGGTTTTCCTTTATCTTGCACAGGTGCTTTAAATCAGTCAATGGCTTGGTATTTTGTACAGCTATTTTATCTAAGAGAAATTAGCAAAACATGGCCTGTTGGGGGTACTTGAGGACAGGGTTCAGAACCACTGCTTTAAAGCACATCCCTAAGTCTGCAATGCTGGCATCTTCTCATCGGCCTTTTCTGGGTGCCAGTATTCGGCTGTCTGAAATGGCCAGTTTGGGATGATGGCCTTTTTAGTGCTATACTGCTGCGACTTGAAAATATTCTGTCAGATCCAAGTCCTCCTGGGCATGCACACAGCTCTCCATTTGTTCCATAATCCTTACTCCCCTTGTTCTAGCAGAGTATGAAATTCCCATTGGAATGAAAAGGGGGGGGGGCTTTAATGCCGTCCGCCCTCAAGTAAGCTCACAGATGTTTAAATGGTCTATCGCTCCTCACCTTTTACTATGAGTAATTGTAGATGGCTAATAAAGTTTGCTGAATCGGTTTAGCTGTTCTAGCTACACCCTATATGTTATGACCCATATTGAGGAATTGTTGCCCGTGCCTATGTTTATAAATATAGATGTTTGGGGTAGGTCTTTTCAACATGATGTACCCCTTAGTTTTTTTCTGGCGGTGGTTTCTGTTCTCTTACTAATAAGGGAATTTTTGCTGCGTTATTGTTTGGCTGCCCTGTATGTGCCCACATTTGCCCTTGGCCTCAATGTATGCTGGCCTCCAACTCTTGGCTCTTGAGGACCGCTCTGGTAGATCTATTCCACATATCCCAAGCTTTATCTATAGGTTGAATACAATGTATATGTACTTATTGATGTTTTTCGATCTATCAAGAATAAAAAAGTTCGTGAAGAAGCGAATCATCGCAAAACAGGTTGAGCTCCAAACTGATGTGCTGATCTATTCCAATTCTGCTGGGGAGCATCCTAGGGTTCAGGCTTACCAGCTGGCCATGGTCCAGCTGCTAGAGTTGGGTTGGTCAGACATTAACAACAGTAGTCTGATTTGTGCTTTTACTGATATATATGTAATTTTGTGTTATGAATAAACTTTGATTTTATGATTGGTGCCTAAAAAGTCCACGTTCTTTCTATATGTACACATTTTAGTAGTGGCCTATTTAATCAGCTTATGCCGTTGGGCTTTCTGGCATACGTAAGGGATAAATAAGTTGCTGCGGGTGCATGTCAACACGTTCTGTGAGCTCCCCAGCTCACTCACCTTCATAATGCTAAAGTTAGATCAGTTAGATAGTGACCGTTTTTTAGGCCTCGTGCACGCGGCAGAAGAAATGCCACTTTAGCCCGGGTTCACACTTGTGCAATGTGGGAACCAGCGCTATTACAGAACCGGTTCTCGCATCGCATCACTCCCACAGGCAGTTCACACTGCCTTCTGCGAACTGTTGCAGATGTCATTAAAAAGTTAATGACACCCCCGTATTTTTTCACAGATCGCAGTGCGAACTGTGAACTCACGCGAATCGGATCGCATGAGTGTTATTGTGCGATTCCACTACGAGGAAAAAAAGGTCCCTGCACCTTATTTTTTTTTTTTGTGCGAATCTAATGCTAGTTCAGCCATACAACTGTATGGCTGAACTTGCACTGCTCACAGATCGACACTTGCTGTGCGGGTGCGAATCACATGCGATCTCTAAGATCGCACATATGTGAACCCGGGCTGAAAAGGCATTTGATGTTCGGTTTTATTTTATTTTTTTTTATGCCTCTTAAAGCAGCTGTAGGTTAATTTAATATGCATATACTCACATTAAAGGCATATTTTAAAGGAACGTTTGGGGAGGTGTTTAGAGCGCGTTACCGTAATTTACACGCGTAAAAACATTTAAACGCATTTGCATGTAAATGTGTTCCAGTGGCTTGAATAAATGAATATTCTAGCTAAGAGAATACTTTTTACTTTCATAACCTTCTAAACGGCATAGCGACTTAAGAGGCCTATTTTATTTTCTGCAAACTTTTTGGCGGCATGTTTCAAACAAAACTTCCTGTGCATGTAGCCTAAACGTTACATTTTATTGAACTTTACATATTGCATTGTAGTGACTGTGGTATTTTATTAGTTTTGTGGTGTGATTTACAACCAGTAATATATGGTTGCTGCAAAATATTAGTGCCTGTTTTGTAATCTAAAGCTTGTTGCTTCTTAGAGTGCTGCCTGCCATTCTGTGAACAGAGATGGGAATTCCCCTTGGAATAAGGGGTGAATAGACTTTCATTCATTATGAATAGAGATCATAGCATGCAGGTGTTTGGAAGACCCAGGACCAACATTGAACCTTCTCAAGAAGAGTGTGTGCAGCACCGAGGAGGCCAGACATTGGAGCCCAATAAGTGTTCCATACACCAAAAATAATTTTTATCTGTATGAGAGGCCAGCCTTAGCTGAGACTGAAAGTGGAAAAATATTTTGTAGAGGCAGCACTTACCTATTTTAACTCCTTCTTTACAGTCTATCCTGTTCTCAAAAACTAGAAGTGCTCTTTAAACTGCTCTAAAAAGACAGCTAGAATGTGGTTGCTATGGGCACCGCTGTTGCGTACTCTTTTCTTACATGAGGCCTATTATGCATTGAACTAAACCGTGCTCCCTAAGCACAATTCCATTCTTCTCGGTTTAACCCTGGAGCTGTCTGCAAAAAATTGTGTATCTTCCATTGTAGATGAGGACAGATGGGGATGATTGTAGTCCAGATCAGGACAGTAGCCTAGGGTGACGACATAGAGGCAGGCTCACTGGGTGAAATTAAAGGCAAATAAAAAGCTTAAAAAGGGAAACTAATACTGCCACCACATTTAGGAACTGGTAAGTTGAAATACGGGTGCATCTCAAAAGATGAGAATATTATCAAAAAGTTAATTTATTTCAGTAATTCAATTAAAAAAGTGAAACTCATATGTTTTATATAGATGTGCTACATACGGAGTGATATATTTCAAGCATTTCATTATTTTAATTTTGATTATTATGGCTAGTGAAAACCCAATGCATTAATGTTGGCTTGGTGACAAGTATGTCCATGTACAGTGTGGTATGCACTCAATACTTGGTCGGGGCTCCTTTTGCATGAATTACTGCATCAATTCGGTGTGGCATGGAGGCGATCAGCCTGTGGCACTGCTGAGGTGTTATGGAAGCCCAGGTTGCTTTGATAGCAGTATTCAGCTTGACAATACCCCACACTTTCTCTATGGGGTTTAGGTCAGGCGTGTTTGCTGGCTAATCGAGCACAGTGATACCATGATCATTAAACCAGGTATTGGTACTTTTGGCAGTGTGGGCAGATGCCAAGTCCTGCTGGAAAATGAAATCAGCATCTCCATGAAGCTGGTCAGCAGAGGGAAGCATGAAGTGCTCTAGAATATCTGGTAGAGGGCTACACTGACATTGGACTTGACAAAACACAGTGGACCAACACCAGCAGATGGCATGGCTCCCCAAATCATCACAGACTGGAAAATGTAGCATTTCATTTGGAAATCAAGCTCCCAGGGTTTGGAGGAAGAGTGGCGAGGCACAGAATCTAATTTGCATGTGAAGTTTTCAGTCGCTGATGATTTGGGGAGCCATGCCATCAGCTGGTGTTGGTCCACTGTGTTTTATCAACTCCAAAGTCAGTGCAGCCCTCTACCAGGAAATTCTAGAGCATTTGAAGCTTTCCTCTGCTGCCTAGCTTTATGGAGATGCTGATTTCATTTACCAGCAGGACTTGGCATCTGCCCACACTGCCAAAAGTACCAACAGCCAAACAGTTCAATCTTCCGTGCTGTGCAGTGGGCCTCTATATAATTGTGAGTTCTTTTGTCTGATGCGAAAAAGGATAATGCCCTCCTCGCTGCCTTCCACAGACTGGGGAATCCGAAACACTAGAAAAAAACAGAAGGTCTGTAGGCCTAGCACATTATCCCCAAACAAAGGGTTAATGATGTGCAACGATAAATGATATAGTACTCACAAATCAAGACTTGAATAAAAGCATATCTTAGTATTGCTCAACATGGGTCCATGGAACTGTCCACATCTCTTGGAACTGTCCCTGTAGAGCACAGGTGTCAAACACAAGGCCCGCGGGCCGGATCCGGCCCTCCAAGCCATTTCATGTGGCCCTCGCACTTGTCCTGCAGCTGCAAGGGAGCTCCAGCCCACCTCCGGTCCTCCTCAAGACCCTGTACTTTCTGCTTTCCAGCAATGCATCCAGCTACTTCCCAGCAGCACCATAAGGTAAGGGGGTGAACTTTGATGCAAGGGAGGGTGGAGGATTCAACTTCTGATGGTGGAGGTGACTCTTGACATCTAATGTAAGGGAAGGGGATGCTCTGGACATATAGTCTTAAACATAAAACCGGCCCTTTTATGGGCAATCATAATGCTGATGTGGCCCACAATGAAATTGAGTTTGACACCACTGCTGTAGAGGGATAAGCTAACGTGTTTTGAGAGGCTCTGAGGAAGAGCAGAAACATAGTCAGTAAACAAGCCAAAGGTCATTAACAAATAGTAGGTGGGTGGGTGGGTGGGGTCAGATGGAAGTGTAATTGATGAACAAGTTAAGGTTCGATTAATGAGTGGTAGTGAAGATAAGGATAGCAGCAGGTATGCAAGGAACAAGATAGCAGCTGGAGGGAGCGCTATAAGCTGGCAAACAGGACGTGCAGAAACATGGCTTAAATCAGGAAGTTCATGGGAGGAGCAAAGGGTTCAAGGTTCACTAGAAACAAGACAAGATTGTCCAAGGAATTGGGCAGGGAGCATCGGCATCCCTCATGGCACAGTAACAAGAGCCACAACCAAACACCGCAGAGGTCGCAGATTTAGACCCGGATCTTGATACGTGCAATCTAACAGGTTCCTCCACCCATGCTATATAGTGCAAATGAACTAATCACATGTTGTATGGCCAGCTGTAGATGCATTTTAAAGGGGGCCAACTATCCTAAAATATTGGGAAGAGCATTTTTTCCCATTTATTACACATAATTTGTGTTCTAATATTCTGTCATATAATTAATATTCAGGCTGTGGATGTCCACAGCTTGTTATGCTCATGTGCTGCCTAATTTTCATTATCTATTCACTGTGAGTGCCTGAGTACATGAAGTCCTGGAAATGATATTGTTTGTTTTTTGTACAGACACACAAGGAAGAGAACAGCTTGCTTTAGGTCATATAGAACTGGCAAGAGAAGTAAAAAAATTGTATCCGTTTCCTATTCCATCTACAGTGGAAGCCTCAATAGTTTAAAGATGATCCCCAGGCAGTGCTATAATGTTGCTGTTTCTGCAGGATGGTTCTGTGTGTTGCTTGGAGAGCAGAGGTTTGAACCTAGGTCCTTCGAGCTGAGGACTTGTGAATGGTTCTGTGCTTCCATATTTTTTATCTTAATCCATTCCTGGTGCATTATTTGGAATCCAAACTTTATCTACAGATTGTAGTTAACACTAGAAGTCTTTTTTTAAAAAAGATTTTGTTGTTTTGGACACTTGCCCACCTGAATTTTACAGCATTCAAGCTCTCATTTTTAACCACTTGCTTACTGGGCACCCCCTTCCTGCCCAGGCCAATTTTCCGCTTTCTGCACCGTCACTCTTTGAATAACGAGTTGGTCAATCAACTGAAGATTGATATCCTGTGCTGGATGATGTATATAATCACCACATGTGAGATGATGAACACACTGTGAATGTGAATTGTGAAAACCTAGGATTGCTGCTCTATAAAGTGCAATGCCTTTAAAAGTGGTAAATCAATCTAAGAGCGCTACCCAATGTGCATGAATTATTAAACCTAAACCAAGCAAATGATATACGGTACTTATGATTAATGTCCATAAAAGTTCATAAATCTTTGTGCAAAGTCTTCCTGTCCAAAATGTAATTTTCCAGTGCAAAAGTGCCAAGTGCTGAAATAAACAATTTATGAATGCCATGCTCCCCTCTGTGTGCCCACTCACTCACCAGATTTCCAGGACTCCCATGACAGAAGTCATAAACACTTGCGTGAATCGCTGGGCTCTGTAGTTCCACCGATGGCTCGACTCTGGGGTTTCCACGAATTATGTCTCAAGGTGTGATGGGAGGTGATCTTAATGAGGCATCAGATCTCCAGGACCCCCCCCCCCCCATAGGAGTCGTGCACCGGTTGTGGATGGCTGGGCTCTGTGGTTCCACGAACTATATCTCACCTTATGGTACGGATGTTCTCAGTGTATCATAATGTATAGATGAAATGGCAAAGAAAATGATATAGTGTAATTCCGTTTATTAAAAAATAAAACAAATAATATGCATTCACATGTTAAGTCGTTATATCAAGCTTAAAAACCTGGAACCGGAAGTAGCCAGAGACCTGTGCTCCACCGACCGGAAATTATGTTGCCGCCCGCGGTCACCTGACGCTGTTACAGCTATTGCTGTTTATCACTGTATGATTATATAATTTTATCATATTTATTTGGATAAACATTTGTGTTATAACACGTGAAATCAATATATAATAAAGTGTGTATGTGTCTAGTGGATTGTGCTTCACCATGTTTATATATTTGTACATCTTTGTGCTGGCTCTCAGCTCCACCCAAAGTTGAAGCCCAATTTATGGGCGGTTCTATGGGGGTGATGCAGCAAATTATTAAAGCAACTGTCCCCTCTCAGTGTACTAACTGGCATATATTGTGTATTTTTCATTGTCTACTATTGGATGCCATTGTTCAGTGTGTTGGGCAACTACTGTGTTAGGGCCTTCTAGTGAACATTGCAGTAGAGAATACAGGTTACATGTACATGGTCCCCTGGGAGATTCAACACTTATTTTGAAGTTTGGGTGATATTACTTCAGATTCAAACAAGATTCTCCCATCTGCATAAGCATAACACATACAAGAAAAATTCCACTCCAAACACTGTTAACATGTCATATTTATTATCAAACCCCTGTCAACCTAGTGGCTATTTAAAAAAAAATACAATATGATTGTATTCTTTGTTTTTTTTAAAAAAAAATCTCTTTGCCTAAATTTGCCTTCCATATCCCTTTCCAGAGTGCTTCTGGGATTGACAACTGGTGGATCTGGCACTGCAGTCTTTGTCTGCCTCTACCAGTTGTCTCTTCATCATGTCCTCATGGAGCTACATTGTTCTGGATCCTGAGAGAACCCCTCTGCTGGAAGGCTAGTAGGAAGTAACTGTGTCACCTAGGAAGTGACATGAACACTCAAATGAGGTCCTTTCTCCTGCCATAAAGAAGACAGCGGACTGTTGTGGTAGATGTGATGTGTAGTTTATTAATTCACAGATCTTCATGAATTAATGACAAGGCTGAGTGGGTAGAGCCCCACACAGCTCTGCTGATATTAACCTCTTCAATACCGGACACTTTCACCCCCTTCCTGCATTTCAGCCAAATGAAAGTTTTTATCATTTTATTTGAGGCACATAGAGCTTTCTTTTGGTGGCATAAGCGACACACAAGCTTTGTACAAGCTATATAAGTGAAAAAATAGCAAACATTTTGAAAAAAATATAGTTTGTTATAAAATTTTGCAAATCTTTCTTCATAAATTTAGGCCAAAATGCGTTCTGCTACATTTCTTCGGGAAAAAATAACCCAAACCAGTGTATATTATTTCGTCTGTGAAAGTCTGTAAACTATAGTATATTTTTATATAATTGATCAGTCCTGATGTACTGACTGCCTATCTCCAGTTCTTGAGGCCCTAAAATGCCAGCACAGTTTGGTCAGTTTTGTGGAAAATGAAGAAATTTTAATTTTTGATCACAAAGTTTGTCATTTTAGCAAGTTATTTCTCACACACAACATAGGCATACTTATAATTACACCCTAAAACACATTCGGTATGTCTCCTGAGTATGGGAATACCGCATGTGTGAGATTTTTTTTTTCACAGCCTAAATGCATAGTGGGGAACCAAAATCCAAGGAGCACTGTTGGGTTTTCAAGGAGCATAAATTAGACCCCTCATTTCCTGACTAACACATTATAGGTAGCCCTGGAACTTCAGGACAATAGAAACCAAGCTATTTTCTGTAAGGCATAGCAAGTCTTTTGAAAAAGTTATTTTTTGCCAAATGTTTTTGGAAAATTCAAGAAAAAAAATTTCAATTGTATTTTTTTTTCCCCCGCAAAGTTGTCAGTTAATAAGATATTTCTAATAAACATCATAGGCATACTTAAAATTACAAAAAACAAACACAAGAGGGAGCCTCCATCTAGGTGTAGCGATTTATTAAAAAGGCACAAAAAACAATTAACATGCACTCACTAGATAAAAGTAGATCAAGGCTTGTCATAGACATCTATAGGATCACCGAGAGGCTGCAGAGCTCCACAGGCATGTGGCTGGTTGAAGCAGAGTTCTTGAAGGAAGTGCAACTGTTGGGCTTCAGGCTGGAACATAAGCATCAGCAGCTTCCAGAAGTGGCAAGATGGCTCCAGCAGTGGCGGCTGGTGACATTTTAGGATGGGGGGGCACCAGGCCCCACCCCTTTTGACCCCTCCTACTTCTAATAAACCCCACCCCTTATAGAATATACCCACTCTGTCCCCTGTATTCCACATATTGTGTCAGGGGTACACAGCTCAGCATCACAGGACACAGTATACAGCTCAGCATCACAGGACATAGTATACAGCTCAGTATCGCAGGTGGGGTATATAGCAGCCAATAACACAGGTATGGGTAAATTGCAGCCAATATCACAGGTATGGGTACATTGCAGCTAATAACACAGGTATGGGTAAATTGCAGCCAATAACACAGGTATGGGTAAATTGCAGCCAATAACACAGGTATGGGTAAATTGCAGCCAATAACACAGGTATGGGTAAATTGCAGCCAATATCATAGGTATGGGTAAATTGCAGCCAATAACACAGATGGGGGTAAATTGCAGCCAGTATCACAGGTGGAGGTACTTTGCAGCCAATAACACAGATGGGGTAAATTGCAGCCAATATCACAGGTGGAGGTACTTTGCAGCCAATATCACAGGTGGAGGTACTTTGCAGCCAGTATCACAGGTGGGGGTACTTTGCAGCCAGTATCACAGGTGGGGTAAATTGCAGCCAGTATCACAGGTGGGGGTAAATTGCAGCCAATATCACAGGTGGGGGGACTTTGCAGCCAGTATCACAGGTGAGGGTACTTTGCAGCCAGTATCACAGGTGGGGTTCTTTTCAGAGACCTCCCCCCCCCCGAAGTCAGGACAAGTCCCACACTTACCCCATCTAATAGGCAGGCAGGACTGTGCAGAGATCGGCATGTGGGCTGGAGCCTGTCCCCATCAGTCTGTTGCTCATCGAGGCACGGTCATGCGGTCACCGGTCAGGGTCTACGTGGGAGCAGGAGTCACGTCGGCCGCCACAGTGACCCACCGCATACCATCCAATCACACTAAGTCACAGGCTTAGGAAAGCCAATCAGACTATGAATGTGCGCCTGTTCAGTGCACATCTATAGTCCATTAATGGCTGACCAATAGGCTCACTACTTGGCAGTCAGGTGACAGCCAAGGAGCCAAAAAAAAGAAAGTCTTCTTAGCCAGGGGGGAGGCGGCGCCCAAGCGCCACTCATAGAACGGCCGCCCCTGGGCTGCAGCTCCAAAACAGCACCTCTGTCGGCTGGGTGAAGACAGGAAGTGGAGGGGATGTGGCTACATGTTTCAGGGCAGAAAGGAGGGCCCCTTTATCAAACTGTACCAGGTGAGGAATGGGCAGCTTTACTATCTGAGAAGATAAAGAGCCTCATCCACAAATACCACAAAAGACTTCAAGCTGTCATTGATGGTAAAGGGTGCAATACACGGTATTAAGAACTGGGGTATGTAAACTTTTGGTCAGGGTCATTTGGGTAGTTTCTGTTGTCGTCATGATTAAAAAAGAGTAAACACAGTTGATTCAACCAAACACTAACCATGAGTGAAAGGAAAAGTTTGTGTTATCATTCATATTCTCTGATAAATGGCCAAGAAATCATAAATTCTGCCAGGGTATGTAAACTTATGAGCACAACTGTATAACCATTTAGACTCTGAGCTAGCCCATGTTTTTTGATAGTGTTGGACTTCTTTTTTCACGAACAGAAGCTCACCACCTTATATGGAAGTTTCCTCTATCTTTCTCTGCAAGTGGATATTCCAAGACAATTCTGCTATCAATCTTCTGCACCCTAGCCACTGTGAATGTATTCAGTATGGGATCTTTTAAGATCCCCAAACCAGCCAAGACCCCTCGCTGGTGGCCTTCCTGTATAGTGAAAAAGGGTGGTGAAGGGGAATGTCATCCAGTATCCAGTATCCATTGCTGATTTGCACCGCCAACTTCAAGAATTTGATACTTTCCTGCACATATGAACTGTTTTCTTATTTGCATATTGGATATGGACTATTTTTGCACTCAGATATTAACACGCTATGAACTTTATTTATGAATTGAACTTCGCACTTATTTATTTATTTTGTTTAATCAAGTTTGATGGAGTTTTGCACAGATCATTTGCACATATTGCACTTTATTACTAGTTTGGATTCTATTGCACTTTATATTATTGGTTTTTTGGAAGCGTGGTTTAATTTACTAGTCCCAACATGTTTTGCCCAAAAGTATCCTATTGAGGAAAATGTGTTATGTAAGTATGCGCTTCTTGTGGCAGATCCTGCTATTTCTTGTCTTAACAAGACTCCCTGTCCCCTATGGAAAATAATCTCAGATTTAAAGTAAATTGGAGGTTACAGGCCCTCTTAAGTTTTTTTTATTTCTCCTACGTTCACTGACAGACGCAGCTCTTCATGACTTTGTGGGGTTTTATGTTCGTCCTACCAGGAGTTAACTAGGCAGGGAAAAGAAATCAGCTGGCCCCTCCCCAGGGGGCCGTCCTCTTTTCCTACATTAAAACCCCCCCTCGCAGAGGAGCTCTCCAGTTTCAATGCCTAGTTTGCAAGGAGTTGACCTGGCTTCCCTATAGGGAACTGCGGTCCTATTGTGACCATTTTTCTTTTTTATTTTCTTTTTTCTTTTTTCTGCAATCAAGATGATCTGCTATCAAGAAGCCGGTCGGGGCATCGAGAGTCTTCTTGCTCTGTACTTTCCCCGACCTGGCCAACATGATGCGAAGCCGGCCCCAACACAGGGACCCGCCGCATCTTGCCCGTTCCGTGCGGGTGGCCCGGGGCGAGATTCCCCATATTGGTCCCCTTCCCGATTCGTTCGGCAGGGTGACCCTGGGCCTGCAGCGACCCCCCCGCCAAGGGTGGAAAGTCTGCATCCAGGTGGCTACCGTGGCGTCGGACTGGTAAGTGAGCGCCCTGCCTCCCTCCCCACATGGGGAGTGAGAGGGCCTGACGTCCGCGAATGCAATTTTTTCTCTGCTCCTGTAGCTGTCCAGGGTAGCCACCGGGTGGGAATCAGCCTCTCATCTTGCCCCCTGCCACCCCCCACCCCCACCCCCCCTGCCCAGCGCTGTACCTTCGTTCAGCCTTCTCGTCCAGCATCGCCATGCGGTCTTCGGCCGCCAGGGCCCGGTGGGCGTGCCTTGCCCGTTCTACGCCGCCCAGGGACACAACCCCGGCCGAAGCGTAGTACAACCGGTCCAGCCCCTTTCATGTCTCGTTCTTCTGAGAGCTACGGGGCTGGCCGAAGAACTATCGTCTAGTAGAACTAACGTCTTTTTTCTTTTTTCTTTTA
>BLSH010293200.1:190466-203102 GCA_018402905.1 Glandirana rugosa | reverse complement strand
ATTTTTTTGCCTGTTTTATTGAACTTTTTTTTCTTTTTTTTTTTTTTTGCAAGTGCATCTGAAAATTACACTATTAAACAGATGGCACTGCAGATCCAACATTGGCCCTAAGGTGGCAGTATTCAGCTGAAGGCTTATTTTGTCAATCCAGCCTCCCATCCTGCATGTGTGCAATGTCCTAGCTGACCGATGTACATATGTCATATGTCATATATATATATCTTTATGGACCTTGCTTTGTGCACTGGTCCAAATCATTTGGTGAAGGGGGGATTATGGTATGGGGATGTTTTTCACGGGTTGGGCTTGGCCTCTCAGTTCCAGTGAAGGGAACTCTTAAGGCATCAGCATACCAAGACATTTTGGACAATTTCATGCTCCCATCTTTGTGGGAACAGTTTGGGGATGGCCCTTTCCTGTTCTGTTCTAACATCACTGCAAACCAGTGCACAAACAACGTCCATAAAGACATGGATGAGTGAGTTTTGGGTGGAGGAACTTGACTGGCCTGCACAGAGTCCTGAACTCAACCCGATAGAACACCTTTTGGGATGAATTAGAGCAGAGACTGCAAGCCAGGCCTTCTTGTCCACATCAGTGCCTGACCTCACAAATGTGCTTCTGGAAGAATGGTCAAACATTCCCATAGACACTCCTAACCCTTGTGGACAGCCTTCGCAGAAGAGTTGAAGCTGTTATAGCTGCAAAGGGTGGGCCAACTCAATATTGAACCCTATGGACTAAGACTGGGATGCCATTAAAGTTCAGGTGCGTGTAAAGGCAGGTGTCCCAATACTTTTGGTAATATAGTGTATGTGCTCTTGTGCTGTGAGTTTTTTTTTGTTTTTTTTTTTTAGTTTGCTATATTTTTTCCCCACAAAACTGGAGTTTCCTTAGGCAAAATCTCTTTAATGAGATACAAATGGCGAGAAAAAAAAAAAACGGACAGGGGCTATAAACCCTTTTTTATTCAATATAAAATGAAAAAAGCTTTGACTTTTTAGTTCTACTTTGAGCAATTTTGTCGTCCTTATTTTTTTTATTGATTGGAATCAAACTGTGTGCTGTCCCACTGTGCCTATAGGTGAATGTAAGTGTAACTCCTTTCTGAGCCGAAGAGATTCATGAAATATTTCTGCTTGGAATATTTCATAACCTACAAATAGTTCTCAGTGTGAGCTGCTGGGGTCTATTGAAGCAATTGTCAGCCTCTAGAAAGATGTCACTCTAATGGATATGGATAGGTCCAATCCGTTGCTTTATGCAGGAGCATTGACCGCTGAAACTAAATAAACAAAATGGAAATTCACTTATTACAGAGATCTTTTCATGAATTAATTGGCTCTGTGCGTCCGCCATATTTACACTTGTGTCATGTGTGACATTTGTGTCTACCTTTCATAGATTAGAAGCAGTCAGTCAATAGCACTTCAGGTGTCATGGCGGTACGTGTTGCCCATTCCTGCCATTTTCTGCCTGGCTTTTGTGCTGGGACTGATGTGGTCAGATCATTGCATGAAAAATCTATTTGGAAGCAGTACTGCATGCATGGATTTGTTATTTTGTCCACCCAGATTGAGATTTTCACACTCCTGCCAGACAGCACAGGAAGCCTGTATATGGCCCGGAGCTGGTGGGATGAGCTCCTGATAATGTGACCACTGTAACAGCCAACCACAGTGTCACTGGATCGGGATGTCCATCCTGCCTCATGGTTTTAAAACCTAAATAAAAGGCCACAAGGAAGGTGTGGGAAAGGGTTAAGGTTTGTTGTAAATAAGCATACCTTTTAGTTACACATTTAGAAGGGTTTAAAGCGGAATTAAGGCCATCCATTTAACAGGCACAAATGTAAAACTCCCATTGGCTGTGCATTCAAACAAACTGTCAAACCATCCAATGACTGGTATCCTAACAGATCACATGCAGAATTATGGCAGTTGTAGGTTAAACAGAGGCCAAGATGGCAGCTTCCTTGGCTGGAAACGATAGGAGGGTTTTACTTCCACTTTAAGGTACTGTCTAACGCTTTAGTAAAAATACCCATTCTGACGCCTATGTTCAAGTCTGCTACTTCCTAATATGTACAGTATGTTTCATATGTCATGAACCCATGATGGCTCCCATTTACAAAATTATTTTCTTTTGCATATTTGTGTGGTTTAGGAAGAAAAGGACATTGTTTGTCTTTGGTTGTAGGGGGTTCTCAGTAAGGATGAGCTTGGGCGTGTCCGATCCCGCCAGGAAGTTTGCACTGCGCCGCGCTAATCACAAGCAGTGAAACCTTTCCCTATGCAGCGATCGGGAAAAGTTTCACTGCCTGTGATTAGCGCGGCGCAGTGCAAACTTCCTGGCAAGATCGGGCACGTTCGGTTCCGAACACACCGGAGTCCATTCCTGGTTCTCAAGAAGTCCACTTGGTTGCCAGGTTGGGGTATTTACCTAGGACTTGTTGAGAGAACTACTTCTGCATTATGAATATTCCTTACCCCTTGGTATCAGTCTGCATCTTCAAAATTAGCCATGCCTAATAACATAGGCAGAAATCAATAAAATGCCTTCCTTCTCTGCTGGCGCTATCAGCTTCTCCCTCGTTCAGGTGCCTGCTGTAGCAAGGCAGGTGCTAAGGAGGCATGCACGGTCCCAAGCCAGGCTGTGTTTCCATAGATGTGCACAGTCTTGGTATGCCATGCCCCCACTTCTTCACAGGAGTTTGATTGACGGTAGCAGGAACCTATGGCTTTGCTGCCCTCAGTGTCTTCTGTGAAAGCAGGAAGTGAGGGGAGCGGTGCTGAAGCCAAGACAGGACTGGAGCAGTGACATGGAGCCGGATAGGACAGGTAGTGGAGCATTTTTTTTTTTTTTAACCTTAAAGAGCAACTCTACTTTTGAGAGAAAAAAAAACATTCCCCTCTGGGTGATCTCTGTACATTGCAAGGATTATAACAAACTCTGTTGCAGATTTCTACCTTTTATTATTCTGACGAAATCCCTCTGTGTTTCTCTGTGCCCCTGTACTCAGTGGGTCTAATGGGAGAGGTTTCATAATTAACTGTCAGGTGTGCGGCTGGAGAGCACTGATAAGGAAATCTACTGGGCCTGCATCCCTTTAGACGTGCTCCTATTAAAAGTATCTCTCCAAAAATGACATTTTTGTTGCAGGGGATGTCTGAAATCTGACTTGTATCTTAGGCAGACTTCTGGGAAAATTCTGGGAAAATGAGCCAATCAGACAAGGTGACAGGCTGGTCACTATAGGGCCAGAGGGTCTCCCCAGTCTGGCCAGCAAGTGCGTTCAGACCACAGCTCCGCGCTCTGTCGGCCGCGACATATCTCCACTGGACGGGGGCTGGCCCTGCAAGTTGAACGTCTTGCGAGGTCGCATACGACCGGGCCTAGGCCTTGAGTCACAGCGTTCCTCATGGCCAACAGCCCCCCCACTGGGGGGTGAGGAGGATCTGTCTGGGAGCATACCCGCACAGCTTCCACTGGATGAGTAGGGGGCCCCCACCTCTCCTTCCTTGGACAGGGTGTGGGGTGCGGGTGCTTCCTGGAGTAGTTGGTCCCTCCGGCGTTCAGTGGCTTTTCCTGTACAGGACCTCTGTTGCATCCCCTGCACGGCACCTCAGTGGTGTCCCCTCTGCGGGACTTTTTGTGGCGTCACCTGAGTAGGGCCTCAGCCAGTGCTCCCTGTGAGGGGCCTTGGTGGCGGGCCCTATGTGGGACCTCAATTGATGTCCCCTGTGCGGAACTTTGATAGGCGTCCCCTGCGGCTGATGCCCCCTGTGAGGGGCTTCAGCCTGTGCCCCCTGTGAGGGGTCTCGGGGGCGCCCCCTGTGTGGGGGCCTGACTTGGAGAGGGGTCTCGGCCTGTGTCCCCTGTGCGGGGGCGTCAGCGGCGTCCCCTGTGCGGGATCTCGAACAATCTGGCCACAGTAGTGGTCCACCTTACGGTTTGGTGCCCATGCTCCCTATTCGGTCACGTAGTGAGGATGGTTCCTCCACGACTGAAGTGGGGAACAGGGCCATCTGGTGTGGCAAAAGCATTCCCTTTTCCCTCCTATCTGGCAACAATTGCCCAGGAAGCATGGGAGGGTTCACAGTGCCCCTTTGTGATCCAAAGGAGGATCGTGATGGGGTATTCCTTGGGGTGGTACATCCTTAGGAAGTGGACTGTTTCCACCAGTGGTGGATTCCCCTGTCTTAACGCCATGAGACTACTGTGATGCCGGTTTTACAGATCTGGCGGACATGTCTGGAGCTGAATTCCCCTGTCTGTGCTGAATGGCGAATCCGATGATCTAGGGACTGGCGGTTGGTCTGCTATGTCTCTTGACTGCAGTCCCCCTGGTTACTGAGCTCATTGTTTTCACAGTGTTGCTTTGACCTGTATGTGGCCTGGGTGTTGGTACTGTCCATGGTCGCTTCAGGGCAACCCTGGCTGACATTGTTACGTGTCTCACGGAGGAGGAAGGTACATCTCTTCCTCAGTCTGAAATAGGAAAGGAGCTTCCTCGCAGACGCGGGCCTCCTTTCGAGGCACACAGTCCTTTCATTCTTCAGGGTCCACTGTCAGGGTTTCAAAACTTTTCATACCCTTCTCGGGAGGTTCCAGATGGACCTGGTCTGGCAAGCCGAGAGCGGGTTTTTATCACCCGCGTACAAGGCATCTTCGGCTTGAGGGTGCGCCCTCATTCACATCTGGAATGAGAGGCTCGTCTTGATCTTGTTCAGTTACAAGATAGTGTTATGGCCTTGGTTCCTCAAAAATGGGTTTTTTTTGTTTTGTCCCTTCCATTAGGCGTCTGTTACCGGACCATGTGCAGTTCTCCTCGTGGGGTTGTACAAGCCCTGTTTCTTCGGGTGTGCTTGTCCCAGTTACTGTCGGAACATTTTTTTTTTCTTCAGTCCTGTTCACGGTCAACAGATGAAGGGCATGGTGCGTTGGACATCAAGGCTCTGACCTGCTTTTGTCCATCCGCATGGTGATAACGTCCCTTATGCTTGGGGACCTTTATGGCTTTCTTCGATATCTCGAATCTCTGCTTTCGCACTCCACTATGTGCCCGACCTCAGCACTCCCTCCGTTTTGCTGTGGGAGGAGAGCATTACCGGCTTGTGGTGTTGCCTTTTGGTCTCGCCATCATTCCCCTGGTTATGTCAGAGGGGGGGGTTGCGGTCCTGGGCTACCTGGTTGACCCTTTTCTGCGAGCAGAGTCCTTGACTGCCCCGTGGGGTGACATAGCTCATATACTGACCTTGACAGAATCCAGTTGGCTTCTATATTACTGGGAGTCTGCTCTGGCTCTTTCCGGACCACTGAGTTATCTGGGCCGCCTGACTCTGACCCCAGTTCTGGCCAGAGTGTTTTCGATATCTGGAAAAGCTCCAGGAGTTGCATTTTGTCTACTGTGCCAGACAGGTGGGGCTCCTTGCGGACCTGCATGTGGTAGTTGGGTCTACCGGTACCTACTTTCGAGGTGTTTCTATTGCATAGTTCCATGTAAGCTCCCTTTACGCGAGTTCCTGGCCTAATGGGACAAGTGGCCAAGGTCTTTGGGCAGTAAGATAGGCTGGATCAGGAAGCCAAGGGTTTCCTGGTCTGGTGGCTTCTTCGGTTCCTTTACTGAGCAAATTCCTTCTCTCTGTGTATGCATGGCAAGGGCTCAGACTTTGTCTGGATCATGGGTGGATCATTTTCGGGGGTTTCCTTGTGCAGACCTCTCCTACGTACCTTTCCCGGGATTGGATTCTGGCAAGTGGATGACTAGCGTGGGACCACTGGTGAGTCTTTCGCTGAGCCATGTTTCCTCGGATAGGTTTTCGATGGGCACCTTGTGCGTACCGGCTCAACAGACAGGGACGAAGAGCTTGGGCTTGGTCATAGGATTTTCTGGTAGGCTTTTCACATGTTCTGTTGGCCTGTGGGGTGGTATCGTTTGGTCTAGGCTCCTCCTCTTCACCAGCTTCGGCTGTGACCTTTGCACTGGATCATGGCCGCAGGGATTCCGGTTACTCTGTTGTTGCCGGATGATACTGTCGGTCTGGCTAAGCTGACCTGGTTTGCCTGGTCATTTATGTTCCTTGGGGACTATCTTTTTGAGGAGGATCTGTGGTCCCTAGGGTCGTTCTTCCATCTTGCTTACGGTCAGTGTTTTTTTTTTTTTTTTGATGACCTCGCTGTGATAGCCAGGTGCTGTTGTTCTGGCACTGCTGGAGACTGAGGAGTCTCCCTCTAGGGAAAGCTACCACCGGATGTGACACTTTCGTCCTGCACGGTGGTTCCAATTTTGTCCTCCCTCCACGGAGGATTGAGCAGACATGGGCTTGAGTACCTTCAAGTACTAGGTGCCAGCCTTGGCAGTTTTCTTCATTGTCCCCTGGTCTTGCATTCTTTGGTGCATACCTTGGTTCAGGGTCTCGAAGGCTGTCTCCACCGGTGCGGCCTTTTCTACCGCTGTGGGGTCTGGCCTTGGTGTTTTCCTTTTGAATAAGGACATTGTGTTCCTCTCTCTGTTCCTTGACCACATTTCGGATTTGGGGTGCTTGGGTGTTTGCCAGCCCGAGTCTTGTCAGAGAGTTACTCATGGTTTTTGATGCGGTCGGACTGAGTATGGGGCTCTGTTTCACTGTGACCATTTCTGGGTGGCTCAGACGGATAATGACTCTGATCTATTCTGTCGGGGGTCGGATTCCCCCTTTTTTCCCTGTTACGGGGCACTCTACTCGGGTGCTTAGTGTTTCTTGGGTCTTCTGTCATCAGGCGTTGGTTGCGACATTTGGCTGATGGCCTTCTGGCAGTAGGTGTATTCTTTCACACCATTCTACTAAGTGGATGTGCTGGAATCTGCAGATGCTGCGTATTGTTCAGGTGGGCTCCAGTTGCTCTGTGTTGAGCTCCTGTTACCTAGTTGGCTCTTGTGTTAGCTTGGAGTTTCCTCTTCGTTATTCCACCCCTCATGTTTGATACTGCTTTGGGATGTCCCACTGGTCAAGAAATATGGATCGCTGTGTCTGTCAATGAAAGATAGAGAAAATAGGATTTTTTTACTTACCGTAAAATCCTTTTCTCTGAGTTCATTGACAGATATAGCACCCACCCCTCTTAGGAGTTTTTGATGCTTCTGATACTGCTTGTTACTAAACTGAAGGCCTATAGCAGAGAGGGGGTGTATATCACCTAGGACTGCCCATAGGTGTAGTCGTTTTTTTTTTTTTTTTTTTTTTTTCTTTTCTGCCTAGTCCTACTCCTGTAGAGGGCGATATAACCCACAGGCCAAGAAAAATGGATCGGTGTGTCTGTCAATGAACTCGGAGAAAAGGATTTTACGGTAAGTCAAAAAATCCTATTTTTTCTTTAAAATATTTGCTATTTTTTTTTTCTTACGAAAGTGGAGTTACCCTTTAATGCAGAGTATTAAAGGTTACATTCAGATGTAGAAAAGGTGTATCCAAATATTGAGAAGGAACCATACAGGAGAGGTAATATAAAAATGATTGCTGCCTTTTTATTAACCAAGATTCCCTTACAAAACAAATTCCAATACCAATCTACATCAAAATAGAATGCAATAATTTGCAAATCTCATATGCCCATACTTTATTTACCATAGGAAATATTTCAAATCATATCTCCAGATTCTTGGAATCTTTTGATGATATATTTAAAGTATTTTCAATTTTACGTTGAGAACATTATTTTGAAGTTGGTGAACCTCTTTCCATCTTTTCTTCTGAGACACACTGTCTCTCTCTAAGGTGCCCTTTATATACCCAATCATGTTACTGACCTGTTGCTAATTTACTTAATCAGTGGAAAAATGTTCTTCCATCTCTTCCTTGTTAGTACCTCTTAAGCCTGGTACACACAAGTAGTTTGTTGTTTTTTTCATTTTAACCCAGCGGCTGAACGAAAAAACAACGGAGGAGCTCGCTGTACTAACTATGCAATGTTAGTACAGTGATTTCCCCACTAAGCTATTGTGTTCTGACAGGGGGAGTGCCCCCCCCCCCCACCAGAACAAACTGGTCAGTGATTGACGCCAGATACCGGTCCCTTGCTGGTTTTCCAGCATGCCTGTTTGACAGAGGCCAAATATTTGGTCCGTGTGTACCAGCCTTTACTTTGCCAACATTTTGTTTCCCTGTCCCACCTTTTTTTGTGATGTGTTGCTGCCACCACTTTCAAAATTTCTTTATTTTTTTTTTCATAAAACTGTATATTTTCTCAGTTTAACCACTTCCCGTCTGGCCAATTGACAGGGAGTTCATTATCCTGACTGGACGTCTATTGACGTACTCAGGATGATCCGTGATCACGCATTGCGGCGACCGGTGGTGCCGTGGGTCAGTCTGACCCACCGAATTACTGTCCGAGGCAAAAGGCTTCCATCAGAAGCCTTTTACCATGTGATCAGTCGTGACCAATCACAGCTGATCACTATGTAAATAGGAAGAGCCGTTTATCGGCTTTTCCTCTGCTCAGGTCTGCAGACCACATCAGTGCCCGTCAGTGAAGGAGAAAATGTACTTTATACAAAGTTTTGTGACAAAAACAAAGAAAAACTTTTTTTTTTCAAAATGTTCTGTCTTTTTTTTATTTTTTTGTAGCGCAAAAAATAAAAACCTCAGGGGTGATCAAATACCACAAAAGAAAGCTCTATTTGTGGGAACAAAAGGATAAAAAGTTTGTTTTGGGTACAACCTCGCACGACCGCACAATTGTCATTCAAAGCGCAACAGCACTGAAAGCTGAAAATTGGTCTAGGTGGGAAGTGTTCTAAGTGCCTGGTATTGAAGTGGTTAAACATGTGATATGTCTTTGCATTCTGTTTTTATGTAGATATTAGTGTCCCAACTCTTGGGGTTGTACATCCTCTTCATTCACACGTTTTCAATAATTAACGTAATGATTTACTTGCTGTCATTTTTTGTTTCTAGTTATTTCCACTCAGGAATCTCATTCTGGAAGTTCTGATTGACTACTGAACTGTTAAGCATTCTAGTTCCATTTTGGGTTCCTGTGTGAATGGGACAGGCAAACAAGTGTTTGGTTTCTGGAAATTTTATGCCATTATAATGGCAGGAGGTTGAAGCTTACAGCAGGAAACCCAGCTTTGACATTGACATTGCCCTACTGCTGCACATACTTGAGTTAGTAAGCGGCCAACTACCTGTGTTCACAATGCAACAAGTCCAGCTTCTAGGCATGGGACCCAGAAGCAATTGTAAATTACTGAAGTAATGGTGTCAACTTCAATGATTTCCAGCTTCCAGGGGCAATGGCCAGTTATGGTATATACAGGACATAGGAAAAAACGAGGGACCTGAAAGTGGCAAATCCCTTCCTGAAGACACCACGCATGGTGAAACATATGTCAGAGCAGAGATTCGGTTCTTCCGGGCCCTATGTGACTACCCATTACCCATTAAGGCCCCATAGACATGGGCATGTTAAATAAATTATCTGTAACGTCGGGCCCAACGTCAGGGAAAAATTGGCGTCAAAAACGCAATTTCATCGGCGTTAATGCACGTAGGCATTTTGTTTAAAAAAACATTCCTCTGCTATTTTTTAACCTGAAAACGCTGGCGCTAAAAATGCCAGTTAATGTCGCTACGGCGTTAATGTGCGTTCGTGAGCGTTTTGCCGGCTCAGCGTCAAAAACACCATAACACTACAGCCTCGGAACGCGCTGGCCATGGGTTCTGCTTTCAGCTCACTAATGCCGACGCTATCTACAGCTCAAAAACGTCAGCATTTTTATGGGGCCATTGAATAACATGGAGAGCTGCAAAAAACGCTCAAAAACACGGTGGTAAAAACGTCTGTGTGTATGAGGCCTGAGAGTGAGGCATGGATCACACGCCAGCCCCAGACCGACAGGCCCCATCCGCACATGCTGTAGACACCTAGTGCCAGGCTAAGGCATGGATACATGCGTGTGCAACTTTTATATACTTGTTTTAAAACCTCAAATAGAAACTTACTACACTATTAAGTCCTTCTCTGTGTCTCTGGTGGAGTATATCCCTACTTCTTAGCCTTATCCTGAGAGATCATTTGATTGGAAGGGTGCAAGTCCAGGAACCATTCTGGTTTTCCAAAAACGCATCTTGACCTTATGTAAAAAAGGGTCAAACACCTTTTGGTGAGTTGCCATCCACCCTATGCGCACCCGTGGTGCAGCCACTAGAAGACATGTCTGTCTAGAAGCACTTTCCCATTTTTAGTTTTGGACATTGTCACATTGGACTTCATGTTTTGCATTTATTATTGTTTATTATTTCATTTTTATAATACACCGTGCAATTTATTCATCACCAATTCATTACAGGCGGTCCCCTAGTTACAAACATTCGACTTACAAGCGACTCCTACTTACAAACGGAGGGAGACAACAGGAAGTGAGAGGAAATCTCCCCCTAGGAAGGGAAATTCACTCCTGTAAGAGTTATTATGGGAAAAAGATGTCTCCACTGAAGCTTTATCACCAAGGTTTGTTTCCAAAACAACCCAACATTTTCAAAATCCAATTATCATTGGGACAGGAAGTGAGGTGAAATCTTCTGAACAAAAACATAGACAGCAAAACAAACATTACAGGGGTGTTACCCCTTCCCTATGCTATCCAAAAAGCTTAAAAATAGTTTTTTTGGGCGAAGCTGCACTTAAAAAAAAATTTACCTGTTCCGACTTACAAACAAATTCAACTTAAGAACAAACCTACAGTCCCTATCTTGTTTGTAACCCAGGGACCGCCTGTATATGTTTAATTGCACAGAGCTATGGACATTTGTTAGGATTTCACATTGTGAGCGCCAACACCTTTACTCGTTGTTTTTTCCAATTCTGAGGTGATTTTATCACTATTGAAAGGGGCAGCCATACACACTTGTTTTCACACATGACCTGTTATGATGTTCTATATACAGAACATAGTTACATTGTTCCAAGCAGGACCAGTATAGCTATGTAAAAAGCTAGCATGACTGGAATTCCTCTGTAAAGACTGGTACGTGGCTGGCTTGTCAATCACTACCAATTGTATGTGTTGTAGTATCCCAAGGTGTTTTCCTTCTGGGGTCTGTGGCTACAGAAAATTGGATCTTCTGGGGCTGCATCTATGGCACATATCTGAGAAAACTGTAGCTATAGAATATCCAATATTTTTTTCCTGATAAGCTACTTCAAGGAACATTTCACTCTGTGCATTCATTTACATTTTCATTTTCCATAATGAATGATTGATTCTTCCTGGCGTTTTGAGGTGAGCTATTTGCGGCCGTAGGCTCCTTTGTTTACATACATAAGCTGTGCTGTTGGCTTCTTGAATGGGAAGATGTGGGAATATTGATTATTTTATCCTTCTATTGACTCTTTCTCCTCGGGGAGTCAAGCCCTTGTCAATAAACTTGAAAGCTTTATGCACAGAAGAAAGCTGTACGGTGATTTTGTCTTAATCCATCAGCATTCCCTCCATCAGATACGCCTAAAATCCTATCACTGGTAACCTCAAATTTTATTGTTTCAATGTTTCTGTAATTACCTTGTTGTTGTGGGTGACGGTAACCTTGCCCCTCTAGTCTATGGAGATGGCTCCCGCCTTATCTGTACTCTCTGTATCAGTCAATCAATATTACTAGAATTGGTGGGTCAGCTGTCTGCTTTGCTGATTTGTAACATTGCTGGATTAAATTATTTTCTGAAGAACATTATACACATGGTGACCATAAAACGTAAATTGGAAGCAGAGCTGGTCTACTTGACTTTGTGGGGTCATTACCTCTTGTACTTGTTGGTAGAAATTGATAAAATGTACGTCATTATTGATTTGGATGTTAATTTAGTGCAATATAAAGTGTTTTATGGACAGGTATATGTAATCCTACAAAGGAAGCACAGTAACCCATAGCAACAATGTGGAAAATGTCTAGAGGAAATGGATGAATCATTAAATAGAGTTGGTTGCTATTGGCTCTAGTTCTGATATTAAAACAATTAAACAAAAGTTGTAAAATTTTTCATTTTCTTATGCTTGTGTCATCCATAAACTTTCGTTTTTGGGCCCAGTTACACGTTTGTGCTGTATTAGCATATGCATGTTAACATGTTATGTTAAGGCAGCCCATTCATTTGCAAGGGCTGCCTAAGGCACCAAAAAGTAATTTTGGCAGTGCACTACTGCACCCCATATCTGTTGCCGATGAGCATTCAGCATGAATTTGCCCAGTCATGTTACAATGAGATGGCAAAAACGAAAGATTTGGAAAAGGTTAAAAAGTATAAACGCACGCAAGGATTCTGCAACAGGATAGTGCAGTAATATGAGGCTCTCGCCAGAAAGGAGACCCAAGACTTTGATATCAGATGGAGGAATGTCATTTTGACAATAGACAGCATAAGACACTGGTCACACTTTGTTCTTTTGAAAAGCACATTAAATGAGTATTAAACCCAAAATCAAACACTTCATATATTGCAGCTTACCAATTCATTTGTTTTCTTTCTTAGGCTTTCTAAGCATTGGATGTGCATTGGTTATATTTGTAGCAGCTGGTTGAACTTTAGTTACCGGGTTCCATGGCTTGGTAAAAAAAAAAAATATATGTGTGTGTGTGTGTGTGTGTGTGATAT
>BLSH010293200.1:168664-178712 GCA_018402905.1 Glandirana rugosa | reverse complement strand
AACCCCCCCCCCCCCCCCCCCGCAGTGAGAGAATGGAGGTTGGTGTATGTAAACACTGATCTCCTAGAGGGGGAAGGGATGTGATCACAGGCTTCCTGTATATTTTTTTTATTTATTTTTTTTTTTTTTGGATTTGTATTTTAGCCAAAAGTTAGAAATATAGATTTCTTTTTTTGGCAAAATTGTCACTCTTTTTTATTTATAGCGGCGATCAAAAATGACGCAGAGGGGATAATACCACCAAAAGAAAGCTCTATTTGTGGGTAAAAAAGGACGCACATTTTGTTTGGGTACAACGTCGCATGACCGCGCAATTGTCAGTTAAAGTGACGCAGTGCTGAATCGCAAAAAGGGCTCTGATCCTAAAGTATGAAATTCTTCCTGGGCTGAAGTGGTTAATCATCAACCATATGAGTTGCTAAATGTTGTACCTTCATTAAATGTAACCATATTACTACACTTAGAGGCGCCTCTCTTCTCTTTTCTACTCTGTAGCACCTTCTAGAAGAGGATCCTTTCCCCTGAGGAAGACCCAAACCTAAGGTCGAAACGCGTTGAATACCTACACAGTTAGCACTGTATCCTGTACGATTCTCTTTTATTGTAATATTGTACTTATTGTACCATTGATGTTCAAGTCCCTCGTTGTACAACCAGAGTTCATGTTTTTATTTTATTTCACATAATTTTTACAACCCCCCCAGGTGGAACCAGATCTCGATGGTGATGTCGGGGGTGGGCATGACCGAACAGCTATCAGACACCAGCCCAGCCCTTATCCCATTGGCTGGTGTTTGATAGCTGTTCGGTCCCGCCCACACCCGACATCACTGCCAAGATCTGACAGCTTGCCTCTCTCTGCATGCAGTTAACATTACATGACAGTTGCATGCACAGAGCGGCGCTTACAAGCCTGCTATCTGTGCAAGGTGAAACTTCTCATCTCATCTATCAGTGCCACCTGTCAGTGCCACCGCATCTCTGTCAGTGCCACCTCATCTCCTCTGTCAGTACCAATCACGGCCATCTGTCAGTACCAATTACGGCCACCTGTCAGTGCCAGTCAGTGCTGCCAATCAGTGTTTCCTATCAGCGTGAATCAATGCCACCTATCAGTGCTGCCTATCGGTGCTTCCAATCAGTGCCACCTGTCAGTGCCAATCAGTGCTTACAATCAGTGACACCAATCCGTGCCCATCTGTGCTGCTTATCAGTGCCAGCAAATGCCATGTATCAGTGATGGCTATCAGTGCTTACAACCAGTGCCACCTATCAGTGCCCAGGCACAGGTAGGCTGCATATGACAATTGTATATAAAAATATAAATATTTTTGAAAAACAGTCATTTTCGGTTTTCAGCTAAGTGCATTTTCGGTTTTGGCACCAACATTTCCATTCGGTGCACCACTACTATATACTGCTGTTGAGAAACAATATTTATCAGTTTAGATTTACTATTCAAATTGCATGTTCTGTGTACTGTGTGAGACCAGATCTAGTGAATGCAGGCTCCTGGCTTTAGGAGGACTGCTCTGGATCCCTGGACAGGTAAGTGTCCTTTTATTGAGACCACTTTCACACGGAGGCAGTTTTCAGGCGCTTCTCAATCCTCCATAGTGTGAAAGCCGAGTACTGCCTATAACAGCGGTAAGGCACCGCTAAAACAAGTGGCACTTTACCGCTAATGCCGGCACAGCTCCAGTGTGAAAGTAGCCCGAGACCTCTTTCACACTGAGGCGCTTCTATACTGTCAGTAAAACACTGAGCGATTTTGCGGCACTTTTGAGGTGCTTTTCATGCGCTTTCCATTCATTTCAATGGAGAGGGGCACTTTTGAGGTGCTTTTTTAGCTTTTCAAACATGCTCCAAAGATGCTGCTTGCTGGTGTTTTTTCACCTCCCCGCCAGCACACCGCCCCAGTGTGAAAGCATCCATTGATTTTAATGGGAAGCAGTTTTCGTGAGCTTTTCAGGCGCTTTCTTAACGCTTTTTCTTAGTGCTTGAAAAACTCCTCAGTGTGAAAGGGGTCCAAGTCAGCATCTGCAGGATTTGCAGCTGCTGACTTTAACTTTTTGTTTCTTGAGTGAAGAACCGCTTTAAGCACAGCATTAGTAGATGTTCTATAGAAGACAGCAGACCCTTACTTTAAAGCATGAGCCTCCCTGCTCTTTCATCATCCCCTACAAGCCATGTACCTACATGTGCCCCTACATGTTCCCACGTGCCCCTACATGTTCCCACGTGCCCCTACATGTTCCCACGTGCCCCTACATGTTCCTACATGTCCCTGTGCAGCTTGCTCCATGCAGCCTCTTTTTGAAAATCCACACTGGCTGGTCTTACTCTCATGTTCACTCCAGTCATTCCATTGGACGGTTCCTACTCCGCTGGCACAAGCAGAGTGCAGACTTTCCACTAGCAAGAAGGAAGATTGCTGTCTGCTGGAGAAGCAGAAATCGCAGGGTGGATCTTCAAGGCTAAGCAGGCTGCACAGTGAAAAAATTTGGCGGAGCAGGGAACATGTGGAGTACATTGCTCATCAAGGATGTTGAGGGGTGACATCTGAGTAGTTGATGCCAACTTGACCATTAAAGCTGGCCATGCTCTACTTGAAATTCGGCTGTTTCAGCAGGGACCGGCCAAATTTCAGTGTGTAACCATAAAGGATGGGCTCGAGCGTGTTCCCAACCGCACGTGCCCGAGCCCGCCAGGAATCTGACACTGCGCTGCCCTAATCACAGGCAGTGAGACATCGGCAGCCGCGGATCGGGCAATGTCTCACTGCCTGTGATTAGCGCGGCGCAGTGTCAGCTTCCTGGCGGGCTCGGGCACGGGCGGTTGCGAACACCCTCGAGCCCATTCTTAGTAGCCATCCCTGCTCAACAGAAATTGTTTGATCAACTTCTTTCAAGGGGATATGCTGGAAAACATTTTGTTGATCAGTAACGGCCGACGCTGATTACTATATTCTAACAGTGGCAGACACCGCAGCCAGAATACAATGCCTCAGATAGTGGAATCTGTTTGTTTTTCATTCAGCTAAGGGGTTGAATGAACAAAAACTAAGTATGTATGGTCAGCTTTAGGCCTCGTGTACACTACAGCTCCTAAACTTGAGTTTAGGAGCTTTTGGCATTTTTTTTGACAAAGCTCCTAAACTAAACTCCATAAAAGCCTATGCATCCATGTACACATAGGCTTTTAAGATCGTTTAGGGGCTGCTGCGGTTAGGGGAGGTTCAACCTCTCTCTCCTGAATGCAGAAGAATCACATTCAGGATAGGAACGTTTTGACCGCCACTGCCAGTGGTCATAATAGGTTATATGTACATGAAGCCTTAGAGTGATTGTGTGATGACCTTGACAGATATACAGTAATTTTCTTCTGACTGCATCTACTATAGTGCCTGTTCAGGGTCATGGAAATAGTTTGCACTCCATACACAGGTTGTTGGCAGGTCTTTAATTCCCTAATGATTGCTGTGAAAATAATCATGTGGGTGCCTTTACAATATACTAGGCATTGCGGTTACTTAGTGGTTCTCCTGCTTGCCTTGCTTTGCTGGTATGCTGATCTCCATTCTAACAAAGGATTTTATCCAAATAGTGTGAGAAGGGTATCCCTTTGATTTTGTTGGTTTACTCAAGCGATTCTGGTAGGTTAATAGGCTCCCCAGCCTGGCATCATAAAATTGCCCTCCTAGACCAGCATTTGACTGGTCCATATATGCTGTAAAGTGCTTTAAAATTTGTTGGTACTGTATAAAATTATAAAATTTGATGGGTTAATTGACTCATGTCTAAATTGGCCCTAGTATGTGTATGTATGTGAGTTAGGGATCTTAGATTGTAAACTCCTTGAAGGCAGGGACTACTGATAACGTACAATATAAATGTAAAGCGCTGCGTTAATTGTCGGCGCTATAGAAGTACAGTTAAACCTTGGACTGTGAGCATAATTTGTTCCAGAAACATGCTTGTAACCCAATGCACTTGTATATCAATGCGAATTTCCCCATAAGAAATAATGGAAACTCAGATGATTCGTTCCACAACCATTTTATTCAGAAGTCCTTCAGTTTATAGTCCATATAAAAAGATTATAGCAGTGTGATAGGTTGTGTAACCATAAAACGTGCATCAACACATGGCAGCCTCCACAAGGGGATTAGAAGCAAAATTCAGCAGGAGCTACAGAGTATAAAAGAGAAGAGAGGCGCCTCTAAGTGTAGCAATATGGTTACATTTAATGAAGGTACAACATTTAGTAACTCACATGGTTGATGATTAAAAGAGGCACATCCAAGTATGCAGGCATCCAGATTAAAGCTGTCCACATAGACCGTCCTCCGCATCACCGGCTTTCATGGCTGTCAGTCTGCAATTGTGACCCGAAAGACTACCCTGCAGCAGATCGATCTGGAAGCGAGGCTTGAAGAGCTCATGGAGTGCAACGTGGTAGAGATGATGTTAATGGCAGTGCGGTGGACAGCTTTACCCCGGATGCCTGCATACTTAGATGTGCCTGTTTTAATCATCAACCATGTGAGTTGCTAAATGTTGTACCGTCATTAAATATAGCCATATTGCTACACTTAGAGGCGTCTCTCTTCTCTTTTATACTCAGTTGTGACGTGGCGCTACTTGTATGTCAAGACTTCGCTTGTTTATCATGTATGTATACAAAAAAATGTTCTTGTCTTGCAAAACACTCGCAGACCAAGTTACTCTCAATCCACGGTTTTACTGTACCTGTATTAAATATTAGGGCTGCATCGATACCAGTTTTTTAAGACCGAGTACGAGTACCATTACTTTTTCTCAAGTACTCGCTGATACCAATTAACGATGCCTATTTTGCCCTTGGATGCATTTATTTTTTACACACAGCCTGCGGACTTGAGTCCCCATTCACACTGATGTGGTACATTACAGTCGCACTGCGATCCCATTCCAGTGTGAAAAAAAAGGTGCCTGCACCTTTCCTGTGGGTGCCTTGTGATTTTCAGTGCAATTTGTGCCATACAAAATGAATAGCTCAAATTGCACTGCAGTGAATTGCATGCGATTTGAACACGAATGCAGTGTGATTCCTGTCCGGATCACATGCGGTTCTCTGCACCACAATAGTGTGACTCAATGTATCGGTTTTAGTATCGGAGCGTGTGCGTACTTGTGCAAATGCTTAGTATTGGCACGGATACTGGTATCAGTGCAATGCTAATAAATCTGTACACAATTCTCAAACGTTTTTTATCACTTGTTCAGAGCAGTATTGGGAGAACAATAGACAAGCAGTCGTATGACCTTGGTTCCTAGGAACTACAGGGTCCTCAACTATCTTTGCATGTTCTTATTTGCTTTCAAGATTGCATACAGGTAATTTTGCTCTTTACATGACCATCCATAATGTCAGCTGTACTAATCAGCACAGGAAGCTTTAACACTGAGCTGCCAAGTATATGCATTATAGTTGGCACCTCTGTTTTGTGTGGATTTGCTGAGAGCAGATTCACTTGGTCCACTCAGCTTGTAATTCTCAATGAACTACCAGGGCGTTGTTGAGCGCTCTAGGTAGTTCATTGACCTTACTGTCATTCAGTAACTACCTGCCAGAGGTATTGAAGGTATGGGCAGACAGCTACAGATACAGTCTGCAGAACTGTGGCATTACACCCATAATCTACTGATCGTGGGTGCAATGCTTATATATTATTTTACCTGCAAAAAAAAATGTGCATCTATTTTTTTTTTTTTGTAAAGGTGAACTTGTCCTTTTAAACAATAAGTTCACCTTTTCATAAAAGAATTTGCATTTTTTGTTTTGAATTGTGGCACCAGACACGGAGAGAAGATCCCTGGTCTGCTGTCACTGCAGGGGGCAAGGGCCGGTGCATTCATAACATGTTACATGTTACACCCTGAACAAACACATGAAGCCTCAAAATGCATCAAAAATGAGCTTGAAAATGCGAAAAAACATTCTGCAAAAAAGGCACCAATCACTGCACATGATAGACAATAGGTATGGGAGAAATGGATCAGTGGCCCTTTTCCAGCTCACACTTCTCTTAAGGGCTCAGGACGTACTGCAGCATCTCCAATAACAGTTCCGATTCTGAAAGTCCTGACCACTGCCTCAAATCTGAGTTGCTTTTCTTTTCAAAAGACTCCCTAGCTCCTTCTGGTGCCCACCCATCTTCAGAGGACTCCCTAGCTCCTTCTGATGCCCACCCGTCTTCAGAGGACTCCCTAGCTCCTTTTGGGGCACACCCATCTTCAGAGGGCTCCCTAGCTCCTTCTGGTACACACCCATCTTCAGAGGACTCCCTAGCTCCTTTTGGTGCACACCCATCTTCAGAGGACTCCCTAGCTCCTTCTGGTGCCCACCCGTCTTCAGAGGACTCCCTAGCTCCTTCTGGTGCCCACCCGTCTTCAGAGGACTCCCTAGCTCCTTCTGGTGCACACCCATCTTCAGAGGACTCCTTAGCTCCTTCCGGTACACACCCATCTTCAGAGGACTCCCTTGCTCCTTCTGGTGCACACCCGTCTTCAGAGGACTCCCTAGCTCCTTCTGGTGCACACCCATCTTTTCTGTATTTTCAGAGAGGCATCCCTATTAAAATGTCAGGTTTCTGTGATGTAAAAAAATGAGACAGAAATAATTTCAGAACTTTTTCCACCTTTTAATGTGACCTATAAACTGTACAACTCAGTTGAACAAACAACTGAAATATTTTAGGTGGAGGGAAGTAAAAAATAAAAAAATTAAAATAATATGGTTGCATAAGTGTGCACACCCTTAAACTAATACTTTGTTGAAACACCTTTTGATTTTATTACAGCTCTGTCTTTTTTGGGTATGAGTCTATCAGCATGACTTGGTAATTTTTGCCCACCCTCTGCCAGATTGCGAGGACATCTCCTGTGCACAGCCCTCTTCAGATCACCCCTCAGATTTTCAATCGGATTCAGGTCTGGGCTGGTGAAGTCATTCCTTTGTTGATTTGGATGTATGCTTTGGGTCGTTGTCATGCTGAAAGATGACGTTCCTCTCTTCTAACAGAAGCCTGAAGGTTTTGGGCCAATATTGATTGGAATTTGGAACTGTTCTTAATTCCCTCTGCCTTGACTAAGGCCCCTATTCCAGTTGAAGAAAAACAGCCCCAAAGCATGATGCGGCCACCACCATGCTTCACGGTGGGTATGGTGTTCTTTTGGTGATGTGCAGTCTTGTTTTTGCGCCAAACATATCTTTTGGAATTATGGCCAAAAAGTTCCACCTTGGTTTCATCAGACCATAACACATTTCCCCACATGCTTTTGAGAGACTTTAGATATGTTTTTGCAAAATTTAGTCGGCTTGGATGTTTTTCTTCATAAGAAAAGGCTTCTGTCTTGCCACTCTACCCCATAGCCCAGACATGTGAAGAATACGGGAGATTGTTGTCACATGTATCGCACAGCCAGTACTTGCCAGATATTTCTGCAGCTCCTTTAATGTTGCTGTAGTCCTCTTGGCAGCCTCCCTGACCAGTTTTGCTCTTGTCTTTTCATCAATTTTGGAGGGACGTCCGGTTTTTGTTAATGACACTTTTCTGCCATATTTTCTCCACTTGATGATGACTGTCTTCACTGTGTTCCATGGTATATCTAATGCCTTGGAAATTCTTTTGTACCCTTCGCCTGACTGATACCTTTTAACAATGAGATCCCTCTTATGCTTTGGAAGCTCTCTGTGTACCATGACTTTTGTTGTAGGATGTGACTAAGAAAGTGTCAGGAAAGACCTACTAGAACAGCTGAACATTATTTGGGGTTAATCAGAGGCATTTTGAATGATGGCTGGTGATTACTGCCTCCTATTTAACATTATTGCTTAGTTCTGAACACAGATACAACCCCAGTTATAAGAGGGTGTGCACACTTATGCAAAAACATTATTTTATTTTTTTATTTTTGCTTCAAATAGATTTCAGTTTTTTTTCAATTGAGTTTTACAGTTTATAGGTCACATTAAAGGTGGAAAAAGTTCTGAAATGATTCATCTTTGTCTCATTTTTTTACATCACAGAAACCTGCCATTTTAACAGGGGTGCGTAGAATTTTTATATCCACTGTACTAAAGCATAATGGATCTGGCATGCATCCCTTCATACACGTCACCACCTTTCAGAGTATACATCTGTTCACTATCATAGAGAATGATGCTGTTGTAAGTACCTTTTTATTAGTATTAATTTTTACTTGTCATGAAGGGCATGGCACATTCTGATATGCAAACATATTCAGCATGAACAACATGCCTTATCTCCATAAGCATGCATGAATGTAGGCTATAAATTGGTGCTGGATCGGGAAAACCCTAATTGTTGTGGTACCCTCACCTAATATACCAAGGGGACAGGACTGGGAAAAAGTTGACACGTCACGGCTTCAGATTCCAGCCTGATTTTTCCCTAAGCTAATAATAACTTTAGCATGGAATCTAAAGCCTCGTACACACACGCAGATTGTTGGCCAACTGAACGTCCAACTTTTGCCCAAATTGGCTGTTGGCGGTTGTGTCTAGCATACTGACGGTAGGCAAGTAATCGGCCAACAAAGCCAAACGTAGTAACATGTAACGAGCGTATAATGAGGAAGTTCTGGTGCAGGGCCAGCTCTACCACTAGGCGGAATAGGCGGCCGCCTACGACGCCACTACCACCAGGGCCGCCCATCCGCTGTTGAACCGTCACTGCTCAGCATCAATCACTCATTTCACTGGAGAGCCGCGGCTGGCAGCACCCAAGGGCGGTAAAATGAGGCGGATCCAGGGGCACAGGTGCGGGCCTGTGGACTATGGCTAAAGAAATGGGTAGAGAGGCTCTGCAAAAAATCTCTACCTCCGCCACATCCTTCGTATAAATTGACAGGGCAAAGGGGCTGAAGTCAGGGGCCAGGGGCAGAGCCAAAGGGGGGCAGCAAAATGAGGTTTCGCCTAGGGTGTCAAAAATCCTTGCACCAGCCCTGTTTGGGTGAATGTGATTTGTGAATAAGGAACACAGGTTTACACAAACTAACACTTCTTGGATTCTGAGTATGCGTTTTTGCACTTCCAACTTTTTGTTGGCCAACTTCTGTACACACGAGCCAACAATCGGCCAACGCCTTGTTGGCCAACAAAAGTTTTCTAGCCTTGTCGGCCAACTTGTGTTGGACGATAATTGGAAATCAGCTGTAGAATCGTGCGTACGAACGGTCAGATAATCAGCCAACAGGCTGTTGGACAACCGTTGTTGGCCGATAATCGTACAGTGTGTACGGGCCTTTAAGCCGTGATGTGTCGAGTCTCAGGGAGGTTAGCCAGGCCCCTCAGGAGTTGTTGACTTCACTTAGACATTAGTCCTTGTCTGTAGATAGCCAGAGGAAACTACAGAAAATTGTCCCAGGAGTTTTTTTCATATGAAGTCATCCCTATGCTCCTAAAAGCTAAGAAATGGGCCTTTCACAAAGTCTATTATTGTACCTAGAAGGCCTACTTTGCATAGTGCGAGGTTAGGAATTTCATTCCAAGAAAGTATTCAATGGGACAAATCCTGGCCTTTTTCCAGTCCTGTCTGGACAGCCTAGAACCAAAGATAAAGTTTTGGCCTATTCTTTTTCAGGGGCTGCTTTTTCTCCTTTGTCACATTGTTCCTCTGAAACTTGTTTTATTTATTTATTTTTTTTGTTCTTCATAAACCACACCTTGAGCATATTATGGATATCCCCCTATCTTGCCTTACTCACAGGGTTGCCTCTTTTGTTGCTTTCCCTTTGTGAGAGGTTTCTCTGTGCTCAACTGTCTGAATGTGAGTTGCATTGCAGGAGTCTACCTAACATCTACAGCCTCTTTTAGACAATTGGATTCTCTTTGTCGTTCCTCAGGGTACCCACAGAGGACATCCGGCCTCTTGTTAAATTTTTGCCAGGTGGATTAGACAAGTTCTCATTATAGCCTACAGTCTAAAGCAATGACAAATTTTAGGATGGGGGGACAGGGACGGGGGGGGGGGGGGCAGACC
>BLSH010293200.1:149506-160405 GCA_018402905.1 Glandirana rugosa | reverse complement strand
CTGAATTCAATATTGAGTTGGCCCATCCTATGCCGCTATAACCGCTTCAACTCTTCTGGGAAGGATGTCCACAATGTTTAGGAGTGTGACTATGGGAATGTTTGACCATTCTTCCAGAAACACATTTGCAAGGTCTTGCATTGTTGTGGACGAGTAGGCCTGGCTCCCAGTCTCCGCTCTAATTCATCCCAAAGGTGTTCCATCGGGTTGATGTCAGGACTTTTTGCAGGCCAGTCAAGTTCTTCCACCCCAAACTCGCTCATTTTTCTCTTTATGGACCTTGGTTTCTGCACTGGTGCTCAGTCATGTTGGAACAGGAAGGGTCCATCCTCAAACTGTTCCCACAAAGTTGGTAGCATGAAATTGTCCAAAATGTCTTTGCTGATGCCTTAAGAGTTCCCTTTACTGGGACGAAGGGGCTAAGCCCAACCCCTTAATTGCATAATGGGCTTAAAGAGGAGGGGGTGGAGAAACAACAGTACACTGATCTTCCCAGGGAAATAGCTGTGCAGGAGGGGAGGGGGTGTCAGGATATGTCTGACCATTTAAGGACAGGCAGGCTGTGCAGCCAGAATGGTGACTAGACTGGAAAGGATGTGCTCTTATGCCTAGTGTGGGCAGTTTGAAATGGGAAAGTAGGGGGGCTGGCAGGATCACTAGGTATTTCACACACAGGAAACCGTATAAAGAGAACGGGCACATATCAGGAATATGAAATGTTAGGATGATGTATTATTTAATTCTCCCCACCAAGGCCACAGACAGTAATAACTTGACAAATGGGCCTGACTATTCCATACTGCATCCAAAACTAAAAAAAGATCTTTAATTTTACATACACTAACAAGTTACAGTAACATGATTTTTTTAATTATTTAAAAAAAAAAACTGCCAGACCTTAGAATGGATTTTTCATAGCACTGTTTGTGTTTTTTTTTCTTTTTTCATGTGACTGTATTGGCTTCTCTTTGGCTATTTGCTGAAAACAATGGTCATTGTGGCAAGTCATTTTAGCTTTGTGAATTGAGCCTAGCCTAATACGTTAAATAATTCTGTGTAGTTTAAATGGCATTGTCAAATGTCTTGATGTTCTCTAACGTGAAATAATAAATTATGAATTTTGCTGCTCATGATTAAGAATCAGCTTTTCTGTCCAAACGTTACTTGTTCCAAATGTTGGTCTTTTTCTCATTCAGTGGGAGCTGGATGTCCTATATGGTAGCAGCTACTACATATGACATCTTCCATTCAATGGTTGTTAAGGATCAGCAGATGCCAGCAGTGATATCATCTGATCTCATTCATTTGCTGGCCAGGAGCCCCCGGCCATGTAATTTAAAGGGGCAGGAATAGCGCATGGCATTGACCAAATATGGCCATGTCCATATTTGGTGAGTGACATCACTGGGTATACCCTGCCTCTTGGGTCGCAGTAAACTCTCATCACAAACACAACTGCACACATTTGTGACCCATAGCTAACGACCCACTTCTGTGAGGCCACATATATGCGCACGCTCATTAGGAAGTGGTTAATCATATGATGATACCCCCCTCCCCCAGATCCCCCCTTGGGAAATTTTTAATCACTTCCTGCCTGTAGGTTGTGTGTGTATGTATACCTGTGTGTATATGTATATACGGTCTCAGGTTGAAGTCGTTATACCAGGACCATGGTTACAGCTTCAACCATGATCCTAGTATTGCTTTTTCTGCTAGTGATTTCCTATCTGGTAAAAATGATCTGAGTGGCTATACAGCCGCTCAATCACTTTTACAGGGGGCGAAAGGGGGTTCCCCTTCCTGCCACCACCCTTACCCGGGCTTTCTTGTCCCAGCAGTGAGGTATTGCCGCACACAGAGCAATAATTCTAGCTCCAGACCTCCTGTGTAACTTTAATCTGATAACCTGTAAAGGCTTTTAAAGCATCGCCTATGGAGATTTTTAGGTACAGTAGTGTAGCGCTGTTCCACAGGGGTACGCAATTTTAACGCCGGACATGTTTGTTATCTATTACTTGGCGTAACATCATATTTTATAGTTTTCCAAAAAACCTTGTATTATGTTTGTGTTCGCTAAAATTCATTCAAGTGCACGTTTTCCTTAGAATTTCTTGTGACCTAAAAAAATTGCAACACCCACCATTTTATTCTTTGCTTAAATATATAATGTTTTGGATTCTAAGTTTTCTAGCAAAAAAAAATTCAGATTTATACATGTATGCGTGAAATGTCAGAATTGGCCCGGGTGTTAAGTGGTTAGATGAGGGTGACTGCTAGCTCTTGTGACAATGGGGGAGTGCACTCAGTGTATGCCTAAAATTGACAACTAACCCAGATGGTGCTAACAATATGGGAATTTTTTCCTGAAAGGCTTTAGTGCTGCTGAAAATGGTGTCTGGGTGTAGCGATTAAATGAAGCAATCGTTTTCACAACTGCGCAGTGTATTTTAACCTGTTGAGGCCCCTTGACTGCATACTGCATAGTCCATTTTTTCTAAAGGTGACTTTGGGCTTTAAAAAGGACCTGTACCATGTAAATTGTGCCCAAAACTGGCAAACAGAGGGCAAAAGACAAGTGAGTCCATATCCTACAGGTGCAGTGTAGCTAAACCTTTCTTCATTACTAACTTACCATAACTTGTTATGCATTTTTTCTATGTAGAGGTGGTCATCTTGGTGGAGACTGGTCTCTGCTTCCTCCATGTCAGAGCTGCTTCCCAGTTGACTGGAGAGAAATCATCAAAAAGGAGGATAAAGGAAAACACAGAATGAAGCTGGGAGATTCTTGCACTGCAGGCAATCGGGTACAGCTTCCTCTACAGGAAGAACAAAATTAAGCAGCACAGTTATGCAGCTTTTTAAAAAACTGAATGATAATATAAAAAAAAAAAGAGCCATGAGTGAGATCTATAAATTAATGAACTACAAGTCTTATCACCCACTGTGACAGATGACTTGTAGTTATCAATGAATGATCAGTGCCCTCTTAGTTTATTGATACATCCTGCAACTGAGTAATCGTTTGTATGGAGGTACCGATCCGTTGGGAGTGTCTGCAGGAGCCTGACATTGAACTCGCAGGCCACTGAACCAATACAATGCTGGATCCAAGGTAAAAAAAATAAATGCACATTGTAAAATCATGTGCATTTATTATTATTATTATTATTATTATTATTATTTTTTTTTTTACTAAAGGTGAACTTGGCCTTTAACATTTGTAGATGTTCCCTAGAACATAACAGCAATTTTAAAAATGTAAGTTCAGGTCCGCTTTGTTATTTACAACATGAGGATCTCATTTACATTTACATGTTTGGCTGTAAAAATAATTGAACTGACTATACATTCTTTATAATCATCAGAATTTCCTTTTTAACATCTTAAACTCTATTATGGATCAGAAAATTGCTAAATCTGGAACTATGATGGCCTTCTGTAAAGGTTCACTGGCACTGAGCAAATAACTATTAATTCTAATGACTAAAACGTGTACGACCATTTTGATTTTAATCCTAAAGCTAACATTTTTTCCTTGATCATGTGCTTTGTTTTATTGCACATCCTTTAATCAGACAATGTGTGATTTACTTTAGATAATGAGTTTTTCTTCCCAGTCTTGAAACAAGTGCCAGTAGAAGAAGAAAAAATCCTTTTTATTCTGGGCTTTAACTTGCTTCTGGTGAAACTGGTCACAATACACGCAACTCCAAGAATAAATTAATACAAATTGTAAAATAAGCTCAAAGATTGATTCTCTTCCAGTCAAATCTTTTTCTTTTACAATTACCAGTTGTTTGTACAGAATGAGCTGAAATAATGAGGCTATCTTGCATTTTAAATAAAACCTCTATAGAGTAGAATAGGTCTTGTAGCAAAAAATCTAAAGACTGGAATAGATTTTGGATGTTCTAGAAAGAGAGTTCTGTAAGAACAATGCATATTCTTCAATAAGTTCCTTGGGTCTACAGGGAATTAATGAGTACAGTTAACCAGGTCCTGGAGCTTTTGAAGCAAAGTTGAATGTTCAAATAACATTGGAAGTTTTGCAATGTGCATAGGCTTTTAGGGGAATAGTGAGGAAATGGAGAAATCGTCAGAATTAGTTAAAGAAAAATGCTGGGAATATAGCCGATGGAGCAGTGAAGGGTGTCAGTCTTGTCCACCTTTATCCCTCTTTTCTAGCAAACATGCATTTTAAAATGTACAACCTGAAACCCCTTCTTCTGATAGAAAAGAACTTGGAGCTGCTATTGCCGACTTATTTTTGAAGGTGCAAATAGCGTCAAGGTTGTTTCTCATGTGCAACCTTTTCTTCAATACATGGTCAATGACTGATCTGGAAAAGGTATGCAAACCGTAAGGGGAATATTTATAAAGCATTGCATGTTGGTTTCTCCAAACATTGAATCCACTATGTGGATTTTCTTTATACCCACATGTACTGGGAGCACTATGAATCTATAGTGAAAGGGATAGCGAGGAGTACCAGCAGATAAATTCCCATAAGGAGATGGTGGACTAGGGGTGCGCATCTTCACTGGCCTCACGATTCGATTCGATTACGAATATCAGGTCAACGATTCAATTTGATTTGATTCGGCGATGCATCACAATGCATCACGATTAGGATACAGGGGTGTCGGTTGGTGGTGAGGGGTGTCAGTGGGTGGCTGTGGGGTGTCAGTGGGTGGCTGTGGGGTGTCAGTGGGTGGCTGTGGGGTGTCAGTGGGTGGTGAGGGATGTCAGTGCGTGGGTGAGGAGTGTCAGTGGGTGGGTGTGGGGTGTCATTGGGTGGGTTTGAGGGGCCATTAGGTGGGTGTGGGTTGTCATTGGGTGGGTGTGGGGTGTCAGTGGGTGGTGAGGGGTGTTAGTGGGTGGGTGGTGTGGGGTGTCAGTGGGTGGGTGGTGTGGCGTGTCAGTGGGTGGGTGGTGAGGGGTTTTAGTGGATGGGTGGTGAGGGGTGTCAGTGGGTGGGTGTGGGGTTTCAGTGGGTGGGTGTGGGGTGTCTTATTTCTTCCCAATTGTCAGACCTGTCATTGAAACCCCAAATTACATTTTAATTAGTAGATTAGTCCAGTTATCCTTCATGCAGCAGAGTTATGTAGCAACATACCAAGGTGTCTCTCTCGGTGCTCGTTACCGCCCAGCCCGCCTCTCTCCTCTCTTCTCTCAAGCAGACGTCAGCGGTGGATTCCTCAGCCCCGCCTGTCTCTCGTCTGATTTGTCAGCTACAGTCAGCGGGCGGGACTGAGGAATCCACCGCTGACGTCTGCCGGAGAGGAGAAAGGCAGGCAGCGGGCTGGGTGGTAATGAGCGAGACACCATGGTATGACAAGACATCTGGGTGTTTCACAAATAGGAGACTTGTCAGGTGACTTGAGTCGCCTCCATGCAAATTGGAACTGTTCCAAGTCAGAGCGACTCAAGTCGCTCCGACTTAGAAAAAGGTTCCTGTACGACTTGGGGGCGACTTGCATTGACTTATATTACAGAACTCATTTGCAAGTCGTGTTGTGCCGAGGTCGCCCACAAGTGGGATGAGGTCACCCATAATCGATTATGGGCAGTCGCTGCATCGATGCCGCATCGCGGACGTCCGAATCGCGATGCATCGATTAATTTCAGCACCCCTACGGTGGACCCCCACGGATTTATCCATCCAGGGCAATCTGTTTACACATTGGGATCGTGATTTCTGGGCCTTTTGTATCCATTACTGTGGTAGAACTACTATCACAGCAATTTTGGATCATCACAGATCTCTTGAAGTGACCATCACTAGTTTGCACGGAAACTCTATGTGCACTATTTGGACTTTTTATATACCAAGCACTTTTCATTGGACTATTATGATATAAGTTTATTATTTATTTTCTTTACAGGGCTAGGCAATATATGGTGATAACTATATTATGACATCTATCTAGTACATATTTTCACCTGATTTAATTAGCACTTGTCACTTTATACTGTATATGAATTTATAACATTCTTTACAAGGTTAGGCACTTGTATGGTGATTACTATATACCACTATGATATTTATTCAATGCTTATGTTCACGTTATTTATTTTAGCACTACGTCACTTTATATATTTGTATAATTTTGGTGCACAGTAACTAGGACATTTTTTTATTTAATAATTTGAACTTAATAGGTCAATCAACTACAAGCGCTACACGTTTTAGAAATATTACACACCCAAGGAATTAGCAGTTGCAATTTTTTTAGGTTGTACAATATTTGCACAGCTATTTGTTAAATGTGTATTTTCAGGAGAAAATCAATAAAATTTAATTTGGCACGAACAAACACAATGTTCTTTATTTAAATAATTACAGGTACTTACAGTATATATGTTATACTCTTTTTCTTGATAAAATATAAAAGATGGTGTCACTTCAAGTAGATGCCAAACATATCAAGCCTTAAAATAGTATGCACCCATGAAATCGCTAAATATTTATGTTACCCAAAAAGAGACCATGCTTTACAAGCCTTTATAGGTTTAACGTTAACCTTGAATTATTGCTTTCAAAACTGCATGTTTGCATTGGTTTTTGCAAGGGGGTGATATAGTGAATGCAGAATCCTGGGTTAAGTATCACTTTAACTCCAATGGGAAAAAAAACACAATATACTATGCTATTTATCCATGCATAATATACATTTACTATATAGTGCATATTAAAATAACTCTCTATGCGTAATATTCTTAACAAGTGTTGAAGTGCCATACAGTATTTAATATTTAATTATTTTAATACTCACTATATCCACTTACCAACCGGGGCCCTTTTTTACATTTGTTGGTTACAAGCTAAAAACTGTTTTTTTTTTTTTTTTTTGCTAGAAAATTACTTGGAACCCCAAACATTATATATATATATATATATATATTTTTTTTTTTTCAAACACCCTAGAGAATAAAATGGCGATCGTTGCAATACTTTTTGTTATACAGTATTTGCGCAGCGACCTTTCAAGTGCGATTTCTTTGGAAAAATTTCACTTTTTTGAGTTAAAAAATAAGACAACAGTAAAGTTAGCCCAATTTTTTTGTATATTGTGAAAGCGGATGTTACACCGAGTAAATAGATACCATACATGTTAAGGTTGAAAATTGCGTGCTCTCGCGGAATGGGGACAAAGTCCGGTACTTAAAAATTTCCATAGGCGACGCTTTAAACATTTTTAATGGTAACCAGATTAGAGGTACAGAGGAGGTCTTTTGCTAGAATTATTGCTCACACTCTGGCAATCGCAGTGATACCTCACGTGTGGTTTGAACACCGTTTTCATATGCGGTAAACATCCCTTATGATAGTAATATATGGTGACGGGTACACTTTTTGGAGGGCTGGGGGGTCTAAAAGACCCCCCATCCCTCCTTTGCCCTTCACAGTATTCAGATCGCCAAAAACGGCGATTCTGAATACTGTCATTTTTTAAAAACTGGCGCCGTTAGCCTCTGAGTAAACCGGAAGCGACTTTATGACGTTGCTTCCAGAATTTGCCGAGGGAGACCCAAGCGGAGCCAATTCTGGCTTTTATCAGGTCTCATTCTAGCCGGCAGATGTGCCGGATCGTTGCTCCGGTCTCCCGGTGGGACGAGAGGCCGCAGAAGAGTGGCGGAAGGCGGCGGGAGGGGGGGGGGATGTCCCCTCCCGCCCCCGGGGATGACCAGGCGGATCAGTCGTTAACCCCGGATAGCCAACCCTCCACTCTAAAAAAAAAAAAAAAAATTATACCGGGATATAGCCTGTAGCTGCAGGCTATATCCCGGTGCAGCCACTCAAAACCAGCCGCCGCCTATTTACGGCGCTGGTCGGGAAGTGCATATAGAAAATGTACATTATGAATGGATAAATTGCATAGTATATATATATTTTTTTCCCATTGGAGTTAGTGCTATATTACTTTTTTTTTTATCAATTTTGTAGTAAATGTTTAGTGACCAATGTCTCTCCTTGCTTCTTGTGACCCTTTGTGAAATTTCTCCACCATAATTCCCAGCCACACACTTTGGAATACCCTCTCCCTTTAATTAACAGGGGCATTATAGGGTTTTTCAGTCGTCCTGTTCATGCTTTACAATACATTAAAAAAACCCAATAGAGCAGGTTGGCCCCTTTGTGGTGACTACAGTAGGTGTTCAAACCTAGATATTCAAGAACAGGAAACTTGCCTTCAAAATTCAAGTTACGCAAGAAACCATTAGGACTTGTTAACATTTGGGCAGCAAAGGTCAACTTAATTTTCATTATTCACTGCATAATGGAATATTAAAATTGAAAATTTGATTCAATGGTTCAGTTCAATCTCTGCTATTTTTTTATGTGTGGTGCTTTGATCGTGTACCCCCCAGTCTCCTAGGTACAGCAGCTTGGATGCATTTTATGTAGAGTGTAATGATGGGTATCCTCTACATTCACCTTATCACTAGGCTCAAACCACACTTTGAAAATGCAAGTCTGGTTTGGCCTGTGGATTTCAGCACTGAGATGTGAACTACTGCTTAGTTGTTTTCAAATATCCAGCATCTACAAGAAATGTAATTACCGTAGGTCTGGTTTTTACTAAAATCTTTTCGCAGGAGACACTATTTTGAGCGAGAAAACTCATTGTCTGGCGTTGGATGACAACAACACCTAAGTTTGCTGCCTGGATTTGTGGAATCAATAGTACTTTACTGTTTAAAAATTAATTGATATAAATAGGCATTGCCCCATCAAATACTACAACAAGATATAGGACCACTGGCTTCAGACCCCCGCCACCTGTGAGTGATACTGTGGAATATGGCTTCATGTCCCCTTGGTTTGTGACACCAATATGTAACACCAGACCCACACAACGTCTGTTTCCTATAATTATTTTATTAGTGCACTTCGTCTCCGGCTATATTCCAGTTGTCGACTGTTTTTCAGACGGTAGATTGCTGGGCCCTATGTTCATCTTAGATTTGTTCTGTTAACTGTCACAAGTGCACTTTTTTAATTAGTCCTGTTGCCTATGAGCTTGACCTATGTGAATTTAAAACGTTGATCAAGGAATGTACATTGCGCCTGGAATTTTCTGGGTTCAATGTTTTTTTTAATTTTTATTTTTCTATCCATTGTAATAAAAAGCGTACGATTTTAAATCATTTTTTTTTTCAATAAAGTACAAGTAAAAAATAGTGGATCTGGTTGAACTGCCGTTTTGTTTAATGTATTATGTTCAAACATCACATCTAAAAAGGCACTAATAAATATCACAACTATCTTTTTGTGCACACCCTGCAAGAAGAAATGGGATTCCCATGTAGAGGGATTTCTTATGATCTTCAGTGGCTATTCTCTCCACACGTCTCTTCCAGTTTCCTTGTCCATTTTTGTACTTAAATTTCCAAACCTCTATTGCACTGAGTCTGTTTCTGGCATGCTTTTCAGTCGCATAAAGTAAAAGTAGAGAAAGGTACAGGAATGCTTGACTTGTCAGTTCTGAGTATTGTACTGAAAGGACTATATTTGCAGCCCCTAATATACACTACACCCCCATTCCCTCCCCCATTTTATTTGCCTAATACATGCTGCAAAAAAATTATTTCCTATTGAAACACACTTGGGAAGGGATAACTAGAGGAATACTGGGGGATCTACCTAGTAGGAAAATATACGGAGCAGATTTTAGACTGCTTAAAGTGTGAGGCTTATTGGTTTCAGGACAAAAGTCCTGGCCCATCTTCAAAAATGTCAGTTGTTATTACTGTTAGGGACTGGCAGTACTTGGGATTTAAACTTAAAGTGTTTGTAAAGCCTTGAGGTTTTTTACCTTAATGCATTCTATGCATTAAGGTGAAAAAACCTTCTGTGCCAGGGATCCCCCGCAGCCCCCCTTTATTATTTCGCCCCACCGCGATCCAGTGTGGTGCATGAGAGCATCGGCTCCCAGCTCTGTCCCTCCTCACAGGGCAGATCAATAGCAGTGGGCAACAATTGACCTCCGCTGTTGTCAGTCAAACTCTGTGATGGAGTGGGGGGCAGGGCTGTGCCCTGCTGTCTGTCTATGGATGCAGGCAGTGAGGCTCGGGAGCAAGCACACACACGTGCCCCCATGGGATGTGGCTTTCTATAAAAAAAAAAGTTGGTCTTTTTTCATTTGTAGCGTAAAAAAAATAAAACCCCCTGTAGTGATTAAATACCACCAAAAGAAAGCTCTATTTGTGTGAAGAAAAGATAAAAATTTCATTTGGGTACAGTGTTGCATGACCGCGCAATTGTCATTCAAAGTGTGACAGCGCTGAAAGCTGAAAATTGGTCTGGGAAGGAAGGATTTGATAGTGCCCAGTATTGAAGTGGTTAAAATAAAAAATAAATAAATATATATCTAGATCCTTTACTCACCCAGTCTCTGGTCACCGATCCAGCACTGTGGCACCACCCCTTTGCCAGATTAAATGATGCCCATTTAACAACTTGCCGAGCGCCAACCGCAGGTTGACGGCGACAAGGTGGTTCGTTATCGCAAATCGCCGTCATACGACGGCGGCTGCGATAACGCTCACTGTGTTCGGGGAGGGCCAGGGAGCGGGTGCGGCGGCTTCGATTGCCGCCGGCTACCCGCGATGGCCCCCCCGGAGCGAGTGAGCGGAGGTCCGTGTATGTAAACACGGACCTCCGCTCTGTGTGAGGGGGAAGGGCTGTGATCACAGCCTTCCTTTACGTGAAGGCTGTGATAACTTCCCTTCCCCTGTTAGGGCATCCCCCATACAGTTAGAACACGCCCAGGGAACATAGTTAACCCTTAGCGCGCCCCCTGCAGGTTAACCCCTTCACTGCCAATGGCATTTACACAGTAATCAGTGCATTTTTATAGCACTGATCGCTCAATAGCGTCGGCGGCAGCA
>BLSH010293200.1:89276-126658 GCA_018402905.1 Glandirana rugosa | reverse complement strand
ATCTTTTTTACGAAGATGTAAACCCCCCCCCCCCCCCCCAATAATAGGAGGTGGCCCCCACGCGTAAAAATGAGAGGATGTCTTTTGGCCTTCACGACCATCTGGTTCCAGGTTCAGATACTCGCCTTGTCTTCAGGGAGAGGATGGCTGCTACGAACTAGAATTTTGTTCCTTGTCTTCACCCCACTTTATTTTCTGAAGACGTCCGTTGCACCAGACGAAATGTGTGTAGGGTGAGGTCAGTGGCATATGTTATACACCCACTGTTGATCCCTGGTGTGTGTGGTTTGTTTTGCCTGTGTTATAACAGGCCATTATAATACATCATCCAGCGTCCTGTAATATACTCCCAAGTAAAGGATTTTACAGGTAAGACAAAAATCCTGTTATTTTTAGCTGTGTGTGATGGTGTTCAGAAAAATGTAGAAGCATTTTTTCTAAGCAAATTAATTCAAGGTTACTAATGGACTTAGCAAATTTAAGCTAGTTTTTTTTTTTTAAATCATGCATGTAAACTTATGCATAGATATAGCACATCTACAGCATTTATTATAGATGCCAGAGCAGATATTGCCTAGTTGGAATATATAACTAGATATTACATTTCAGAAAAATATCCCTTACAATAAATCTAAAGTAATAGTAAATTTATAGAACATTTACATGTTGGCTAACACCGGTTTGGATATACAGTATGTTCTCTATGAAAAATCTAGAGACTAATTTCTCATAAATATTAATAGTGGCTTTGAAAATACGAGTATATAATATATTGGTATAAGGTTCTTCTTCCCTCAAGTGTTCCTACTAATAAGGGAGTTTTTTTAATGCTGTCTAAGACTTTAATACCACGTTCTGAGGTTAGATACAGAGAAATAGAAAGAGAGAAACTTCACTGAAGGGGAAAAAGGTGAAATCAAGATGTCAAATGAAGTTTTACAGAATCGCTGAGATCACAAAACTCTTTGAAACCTTTACAAAAAGGAAGAGAGCAACTTTGTGAAATAAATCAGATTGAAAACTAAAGAACTAAGGAAATCTGTTGTGCCTTCTTCAAACCACCTAATAAGATTTTGTGAAAAATACACTAAGTTAAGAGTGCTACACAGTGGCGGCCGCTCATAAGGGGCGCAGGGGCGTTGCCCCCGTGATCCATGCACCCGGCCCCTAATCTCCATGCAGGGATGCATGGATTTCAATGGAGTTTTTTTTTTTTTGAGCCTAAGGTCCTAATTGGCTTCAAAGAGGGTGGGCTTGGGGTGCAGAGCACCAATCAAGAAGCCGTTCCTGAGACGCAATTGGCCGGGAGTCCTAGGACCCGATTGGCCGGGGGAGAAGCGACTGCAGGGACTTGGGAGTAGATGCAGGGGGTAAGCTGTGACCTGGATGGGGCAAGTGCCGGGCTGATGGGTGGCCTGGCAAGCGAAGCGGCTATCAAGCAATGGGAGGGGGGGGTAAGGGGGCCAGGTTTGTTTTCGCCCCCCTTCCCCCCCAGAAAGATTGAGCACCAACCGCTACTGGTGCCTCATTTCTTATATTGAGTGTTGGATTTATCAGACAGCCTGTAGTGGGTGGAGCCTGCAGTTGCACCGACAATCTATAGCATAATTATGTCAGTGCTACTTTTACAAGGTAATAAATAGCTGGGTTTGCACATTTGGTGCATTCAAACTGGATTATTATCCTTTGTGGCTATTGAGGAATTTAATCAAAGAATAGCCTCTCCCTTTCCACATATTGCATATATCAGAAGCATGTCTGTAAAGGCAGCCTCCATTGTTTTCTTTAGACCGTTTTACTTTATAGCACACCTGTTAGCAGGACTGCTTTGACTAATCAAGTAAAAGGAGCATATGTTTCAGGCTCACTGGTCCAAATGACCCAGAAAACTAGATTGATTGTAGCATCCCACAAGCTAAAGCTAAGCTTTACCCAGGGCCCAGTGTCTTATAATTGACCCACTGTAATTACTAATTTGACCTCTTGAAAATTTCAATGATGGCTGTCATACTGTTCAGTGCCTTCAATAATTTTTAAGAAACCGACTTGGAACAAGAATGCAGATCATCAATCCAGCCAACTTTTTCTTATTTGCTAGTGTCACGTACCTGGTCCTGAGGCTGAGATGATGAAAGGGCTTTCCTTGTGGCTGAGTGCACAACACCCCTGGCGGTGAGGACAGGAGATGAGCTCAAAGAAGCACGGGTTGCCAGCTGTATGGTAGTCAGATGGATCTGCATTGGTGATGCCTCTTCAGGTGGAAGCCGGGCACTGGAGTCAGCTGATCCAGGATGACACACTGAGGAGTGCAGGCAGTTAACAGCAGGCAGGATAAGGCAGGAGACCTGGTCAGGAATAGGAGCCAAGGTCAGAACACAGTGATCAAGCAGAGGAATAGACAGAAGCATGGTCTGAGGCAGGCCAGAGTTATGCACAGGAGAATGGACTGAGGCAGGCCAGGGTTATGCACAGGAGATAATCGAGAAGAGGTCCGTGGAACAAGCCGAGGTCCGAGCCAGGAGAGAAGCAAGGCAAAGTCCAGAAGTAAGCTGAGTAAAAGGAAATCCAGAAGTAACAAGCACACAAGAACCACAGGTATCAGGGAGCTTGAAGACCAGTCAGCAAAGTCTGTGGGTTACTGTCATCCTTACAAAGGACTGCAAGATCTATCTCATATCGTGGGCGTTGGTGCGCACAAGTGTGCACCGTGAACTAATATTTGTGCACCGAAACTGATTGCAGCCATGCTGGGTATTGACATGCCAGGCCTTTGAGCCAATCTTCTCCGGCGTATCCCCTGACTGCTGGTTTGTTTCATGCCATGGCCTTCAATCTAGAGCTGGCTCTTGCAGTAATTTTCTTGCCACTAGATGCCCTCAGTATTTTGGGTTGAATGATGGCCAGCATCTCTCAACCCCCTTTGTATGAGCCCAAGCATGTCATGGACTGTCCTAAGAGGTTAGGTGGAAAGCTGAGATGTAATAGGACCAGGCGGAAGACCCTTGGGGAACAAAGGTGTGTGTGTGTGTGTGTATACATATACGCACATGGATCTGCCATGACTTTATGACCAATGACCGTTTGAATAACATTGATTCCCTCATTAGAATAACATCTGACAGTTGGCAGCAAGTTGTCCCTGAAGTTGATGTGTTAAAAGCTGAAAAATACCTACAATGGGCATCAGAACTGGACCATATAGCAATCAAAGAAGGTGGCCTGATCTGATGAATCATGTTTTTGTTTTAAATTATGTGAATGGCTGGGTGTGTGTGTGCGATGGTTAAAAGATGGCACCAGGGTGTACTATAGGAAGAAGGCGAGCCAGCAGAGGCAGTGTGATGCTTTGGGCAATGTTCTGCTGGGAAACCTTAGGTCTTTCCATTTGTGTGGATGTTATTTCACATTTACCACCTACCTAAACATTGTTGCTAACTAAATACATGCCTTCATGGAAACAGTAGTCCCTGATGGCAGTGACCTCTTTAACCAGTTCCCGGCTGGCTCGTGTACATTTACTGCTGCAGAGTGGCACTGTCCCGCAAATCGCTCATGCCCACCGCACTCTGCAGGAGTGTGGCCTTGGCTCAGGCGGACTCTATCTCTGCCGGCGAGCCGCAATTGCCTAGCAGAGAGGAAGAACAAGGAACCGCCGCTGTAAACAAGGCTGTTCCCCGCTCTATCAGTGGGCGTGTGCGAGATCTACTGATCCCTGTCACTGGGATCAGTTAGAGCTCTTATGCTCCTGGCAGCTCAGCCCCCTCACAGTTAGAACACGTCTAGGGAACACAGTTAACCCCTAGATCTCCCCCTGCAGGTTAACCCCTTCACTGCCAATGACATTTATACAGTAATCAGTGGATATTTACATTTCTGCTCGCTGTATAAATGTCATTGGTCCCAAAAAAGTGTCAAAAATGTCCGACGTGTCCGCTGCAATATCACAGTCCCGATAAAAAATCGCTGTTCACCGCCATTACTAGTAAAAAAAAAAAGAAAATTGTAAAAACGGCAGAAATTCTCATGGTTTGTAAATGCGGCAACTTTTGCGCAAACCAATCAAACGCCGATTGCATTTTTTTTTTACCACAAGTATGAGGAAGAATGTAAATTGTCCAAAACCGTTGAATAAATTGGTTTTTTATTTTTTTTTTGGATATGTAGATGTGGCCCGTTGCTTGCATTTATATGGCACTTGGGGCATTATTCTCCCCACTGTTACTGACTTCGTTTCTGCAACTGACACCAACAATGGGGCACTATTCCTCCCATTGACACCAATGATGGGGCACTAATCCTGCCCTTGACGCCAATTATGGGGCACAAACCCTCCCATTGACACCAATGATGGGACACTAATCCTCCCATTGACACCAATGATGGAGCACTAATCCTCCCAATGGCACCAATGATGTTACACTAATCCTCCCATTGACACCAATTATGGGACATTAATCCTCCCATTGACACCAATTATGGGACACTAATCCTCCCATTGACACCAATGATGGGACACTAATCCTCCCATTGACACCAATGATGGGATACTAATCCTCCCATTGACACTAATGATGGGGCACTAATCCTCCCATTGACACCAATGATGGGGCACTAATCCTCCCATTGACACCAATGATGTGGCACTAATCCTCCCGTTGGCACCAATGATGGGGCACTAACCCTCCCATTGACACCACTGATAAGGCACTATTCCTCCCATTGACACCAATAATAAGGCAATATCCCCCCCCCCCCCTTTGACCCCAATGATTGGGCACTATCCCTTCCCCTAATACCAATCATGGGGGATTGTTTACTCCCACTGATGCCAGCACATTTTCTTCTCGCTGGCCACAGTACGGCACCCCTAAATTTTGAAGTACAGTAAACTGGCCCTTTGTTTAGAAAGTTTGTGCAGTGTACCCCCCCTTGTATCACCTTGAATACCTGGCTGATCCTGCCTGGCTATGCCCTCCCCTCTGTAAGCTGATCATGGTTGCTGAGCCCTAACACTGTGGTCAGTTTACGTGCCTCCATCATCTGCAGCCTGCTATGTCTCTCCTGTGTCCTCCAACCCCCTCCCCTCCCTGCGTGTCAGCTCCATCCGCTCCCCGATCCTCCCCTCCTGGTGCAATCAAATCTATAATATAAGCCTACCATCCCCTCTGTTCTATAACGCTATGTGCCCCTGAGCCTGTGTTGTATAAAAAAATGCTAATTATACCTTTATATCGGAGCATCTCCTGGCGCTCACGTGGTTCCTCTGATCTCTCATCCCTGGCTGACGCCAGCGGCGGTGCTCATCCCCTCAGTTATAGCTGTCAGCCGTCTAGAGGAGAGAGCTGAGGAGTCGCACAAGCCGCTCTGATATACAGTATAATTGACTATACAGCACAGGCTCAGGGGCACATAGCGTTATATAACAGAGAGGATGGCATGATCATCATATAGTGGGTTAACAACCACTTTAAGTTTGGTTAAATATACCATGGGTAAAGAAAAGAATTACCCCCTTTTTTTTTTTTCTTCAATAGTTTTTATTAGTAATTTTTAACAAATACATCAAAGTAGAGTAGATAGTTAATATTTTTTTTTTTAGTTTATATAGTTAAGGATTATAGCGTGTGGGCCTCCTAAGGAGGGCATAACATTGAACATACATCCTTCACCTTTGAGACAGAGTCTACAGAGTCAATAACAAAACTAGGTATGGCAAGACTGATTCCATTCGCATCCCCAGCCACCCCAATGGGGTCAAACTGTGTCTGGGAGGGTGAGGTGGTCCGCTCGTCCACTTTCGTCTAAAAAGTTTGTAATTACATTGATAAACAAGTTAAATAGTGAACAATATAATAGTTTCAGGCTTGAGAAGTGTAAAGTAAACCTTGCATAGTGTTGTCTAATGCATTATATCACAGAGATTTAGAAAGGATCAGAGCAGAGTTTAATTATTTGGTGACCATATTACTTATAGGTCTTTACGTATACAGGTGCCAAAGTACAATAGATGCCAAGGTGACCATTGCTTAAGTAGTTTTTGTGATTGTTCTACTGAGAAGGCCATCATCATTTCGTACGAATGATATGTGTCTGTTGTGGAGGGAGGAAGGGGGTTTTTCCAATTCCTAGTTAAAGTGAGTCTAGCTGCCAGGAGTATATGGGTAATTGTATATTGTGAAAAATGAGGGAGGGCATCTGTATCTAGGGACAGAAGAGCGAGGCTGGGGTTTGGTATGATTCTTACTTGGGAGATGTTGGAAATGACAAAGATGTCTTGCCAGAATTTTTGAATTTTTGGGCATCCCCATAGTATGTGTAGGAGGTCACCCTTTCCTCCACAGTTTCTCCAGCACTTGTTTGGGAGCTGCAGAGAGAAGTGAGAGAGTTTGTCAGGGGTTAAGTACCATTTTAGTGTGATTTTTGTGGAGAGTTCTCACAGTGTGGAACAGCGAGGGGATTTCTGAGTTACTCTTGATGCTTTTAACCACTGTTCTTCAGTGAATGATTGGCCTAGGTCTTTCTCCCATTGTAGAAATGGGGGAGATTTATGAAATACCATTTTTTGTTGGAGTATATTGTAAAAGGTGGTGATTCCTTTTGGATGAAAATTTTTGGATGTTAGATAGCGCCAGGCTTGGACTTGAATGTCTTGTTTGGTAAATTTGTTTTGAGAGAGGCAGTGTCTGATTTGCATGTATTTGTATTGGTCTTGTGGTGGGAGCCTTAATTCCCTCTGGAGTGAAGGGAAATCTTTAAGCAGATTGTTATGATATAGGTTGTGGATGAATTGGATTCCATTGTGTATCCATGTGATGATGGAAATTTGGCCTATGAGGGGCTTCAAGGCTGATAGTGGAACTTGTAGGGGGTTGTTTGTTGGATATTGTTTAGCTTCTTGTATTAGGTGCTTCCACGCTTTGATTGTCACTTGCATAGTGGGAGGAAGGTAGGAAGGAGTACATGCTCCTAGATGTGATCTATATAACCATTCAGTCAGTGGGTAACGGGGGTCGTATGAAGTTTCTATTCTACCCCAGGTCGTTTGTGGTGATGGTGAGAACCATTCTTTAAGTTGGGTCAAAGCGGACGCTCTGTAGTAGTCGGCGAAGTCGATATAGCCTGTTCCCCCGTGTGATCTATGTTTGATTAAAAATAAAGGGAAGCAGGGAAGGCTCCCTGCAGGACATAGTTGGTTCTTCTCTCCTGTAAAGGGGGGGAGAAAGGAGAGTGGAGGGATAACCCAGTGGCATGCACTAATGATATGTTTGATTAGTTTATGGTGCGCACCTCTGGCTTTTTGACTGTTCCAGACAAGTTTAGCTAGTATGGATTGTAATGATTTAAAGTAATTAGCTGGGATTGGGATTAGAAAGGTCCTAAATAGGTAGAGTAATTGAGGAAAGTGTATCATTTTGAAGGCTGCTAGTCTTCCTGACCAAGAGAACTCTTGTTAGGTTATTTTATGTATTTCGGTTTGTATCTTATTGCGGATAGGGAGATAGTTAAGCTGAAATAGGGACTTGGAGGATCTGGCGCGTTGAATGCCCAGGTATGTTATGCTAGTGTCTGCCCATAAATAGGGGAATTGGTGTTGGAGGTGGATTCATGTTGTGGAGTCAATTCCTATGTCCAGGATGTTTGATTTGGTTTAATTTGCTTTGTAGTAAGACACCTCTCTAAACCTTTGCAGTATTTTTTGCACTTCTGTAAGGGATGATGCTGGGTTAGTATTAGGATGACGTCATCCGTGAAAAGGCTGATTTTATGTTGGAGGGAATTGATAGTTAAGCCCATTATTTTGGAATTGGATCTGATGTGCTCTGCTAATGGTTCCATGACTAGGTTCAAAATTAAGGGGGATAATGGACATCCCTGCCTTGTGCCATTTGTGATTTGGAATGGCTTGGATAGGAGGTGAAGACCTGTGCTGAAGGGTTGGTGTACAATGCTAGGATCGCTTTGAGTATGTGTCCCCTGAATCCAAATTTTTGTAGGGCTAGGGCCAGGTAGTCCCAGTTGACCCTGTCAAACGCCTTCTCTGCATCTAGGGAGAGAAGCAGAGAAGGCGTTTTGGTGGAATGTGCGTGGTGTATTATATTGATTAACCTTCTTGTGGCGTCTGAGGTCTGCCGCCCTTTCGTGAAACCAGATTGATCTATATGAATTAATGTTGGCATAATGTTTACTAATCTGTTTGCTATTATTTTAGCGTAGATTTTAAGATCTAGATTCAAGAGGGATATGGGGCAAAAATTTTGTGGTGTTGTCGGGTCTTTGCCCGGCTTTGGTAAGGTCACCACCAGTGCAGAAAGCATTTCTTTCGGAAAGGAGGAGGAGGAGGATGCAGCAGCATTATACAGTTCACAAAGGTTTGGGATAATATGTTTATGAAACATATTATCCCAAATCTATTCTCCCGTTAGACCATCAGGGCCTGGGGATTTCAGATTGGGTAACCTTTCTATAATTTCTTTAATCTCTTCTGGGGTGAAAGGTGCGTTCAGGGATTCCAATTGGTTTGTTGACAATTTGGGGAGATTAATCTGGTCAAGGAAGGATTGTATTTCTTCTTGGTAAGGTTTGTGGGTGGTCTGGATTTCGGTTAAGTTGTACAAGCTGCTATAGTATGTACCGAAGGCGTCAGCGATCAGTTGGGGGTTCAGTAATTTCTCTTGTGTGACGGGGTGATATAAGTATGCGATTTTGCTCCTGGCCTGGTATCCTTTGATTCGAAGAGCCGTGGCTTTGCCGGCTTTGTTCCTGGTGGCGTATGTGTTGGCCTTAAATTTACGTTGTCGTTTTTCAAAGCTTTCTAATAGTAATGTACGGAGTTCGTTACGCAGTTTAAAAATTTCTGTTTGGAAGGTTTGATAGGGGTGGAGTTTGTTTTGGGTGTCTGCTTTTTCAATTGCTGCTGTGAGTTCTGTTGTGTGCTGCATCCTCCTCCGTTTCAGTTTTGAGCCAAGTTTGTATAAAGGAACCTCTAATATAGGCTTTGTGGGCAGTCCACAGAGTCGCCGGGTCGGATACGGAGCCCCTATTGGCAGAGAAAAATTCTTCCAATCGTTCAGATAGGTATTCAATATTGGTGGGGTGTCGTAGAAGAGTGTTGTTCACTCTCCAAATGTACGACTGGTGAGATGTAGGTCTGTTTGTAATTTTTATACTTATGGGTGCATGATCCGACCATGTGACTGAGTGGATTTTTGCCGATTTGGATATTTTGTAACAACCATTTGTCAGATAGAAAAAGGTCGATTCGGGAGTACGTGTTGTGGCGCGGGGAGAGGCAAGTATAATCTCTCTCCATGTGACAACATCTCCATACATCGAAAAGGTCATGTTCTGATATGAATTTGTTTAGAGGAGAATGAAATCTTTTGGGACCAGAAGAGGAGTCCAAGTCAGTCGGGAACCAAATTAAAGTCCCCGCATATTAGTAGGTGACCTTGCCTTAAGTCTAAGATCTTTTTCATGGTGGACCTTCGAAATGCCATTTGGCGCTGGTTAGGCGCATACAGGGAATCAATAGTATACAGAGAGTTTTCTATGGTGCAATTGATGATAAGGAATCTTCCTTCCGGGTCTGTAGTACACTGGTGCAATTGAAAGGATATAGTGTCTCTAAACGCGATACACACTCCACGTTGTTTTTTTTGTAAAGTTAGATTGAAAGATATGTGGAAAAGATTTATGCTGGAACTTTGGGGCGGATCCCAAGGCGAAGTGTGTTTCTTGTACACAAAGAATGTCACAATTATGGCTCAAAGTTGTGTTCCACAGTGAGGCTCTTTTAGCCGGATGGTTCAGGCCTTTGGAGTTTATGCAAAGTATGTTGAGAGACATAGTTGAGTGAGATTTGTCGTGTATAGGTGTGAGACTCACGTTTAGATGTGTAGAGGTTGGTACAGGGTATGTTGGAGGACTACTCGTCTGATTCTTCTCCAAGTCGGGGTTCTTCCGTAGGGTATGCTGATAGGACTCAAGTCTTGTGCTTGGAGTGCGTTGATCCTTTAAGAAATAGTACCCTGTTCTTGCTTGGTTCTAGTTAGGTAGAGAGTCAAAGATGTTAGTTGAGATGATCCAGGTTCAATGTGCTCAGTCTGAAATGTGTTTAACCAAACGTTACTTGAAAGGTGAAGTAATAATCCTGTGGCTCAGGGGCCACTGAGCAGTTAGAGGTATAGTGGAAGAAGGAGAAAAGCAAAAATTAAACAGGAGAAATAAACCAAACAAATGCTAACTGGTAGCAATCAGCTATCCTGAGCTCTAAGAGCAGCTGATGAGAGAGAGGTAAAGTTCAGGGCCTTATTGGAGGTGAACCAGAAGCCCGATCGATATGGGTTGGGGTTTTTTGAACGTGAAGAGAGTCATTTCAGTGTCGGTGGTTTGTCCCCTTATTTCTTTGGTTGTGTTGAGGGAAATCCGAGTGGTCTGTTTTAGGGCAACCTTCCTGTGGAAGTTCTGGGACTATTCCCCAGGAGTGAAGAAGTTTCATGCCATCGTGGATACTTGAGATGATGTGAGTGGTTCCGTTCCTGGTGATCACCAGGGTGGCGGGATGGCGCCACTTGTAGACAAGTTTGTGATTATTCAGTGCTTTAGTCACTGTCTTGAGCTGTCTCCTCAGTTGCAGAGTATGTTGGGAGAGGTCAGGGTATATTTGTATCCCCGCGAATGGTTCTGGGAAGTGTCATAGATCTTGATGTGGCTAGAATTTGCTCTTTGGCTTGAAAAAGTGGACCCTCAGCAGGACATCTCCTAGGTATAGCATCATCTAGATGTTGGGGTTTTGGGATCCTGTGGATGCGGTCAATTGTAAGATCTATTGAAGACAGGTTGGGCACTATAGTTGAAAATAACTTAGTGGTGTATGAATGGAGCTCCGCGGGTGAATGGTTTCCGGGATCCCCCGAATTTTTTGGTTGTTTCGCCTCGAGTGGTCCTCGAGGTCCGCTAATTTGGATCTAATCCACATAGCATCCTCTTTCTGTTCATTATAGGCATCTACCAAGTAGTTTACAGTGACAGTGCATTCTTTCATTTTGTTTTCTATGTAGTGTACTCTGTTGTCTGTTTTTTAGCTTGGTTGAGAATTTGGTGAGGACTGATGTAAAGCTTGATGTTAACGAGCTTTGCAAAGAAAGGAGCATGTCTTTTAACGTAGAGTCCAGAACTGGTTGTCCTGTCGTTGGGAAGGATGCTATGGACTGGTGGGGTTGTGGTTGTACAACCTCTTCACCGGATGAGATCTGATTATAAGAGTCCGTTTTCATTTTGGATTTGGCTGGGCTCTGCGTTGATGGGCTTGGGGGTAGAGATTGTAGCGGTTATGCTGGTAGATGTGGTGTTTCCTCATCGCCCGGTTCAGCATCAGGAAGATCTGTGTATGATTCGGGGTATGTTTTCATGTGGACAGCGACTCCCTCATGGGTATTTCCCTTCACTGAGTGGGGTGGTTGGAAAAAAGCTGTTAGTTTTTTAGGGTTTCGTTCATCTTTCCTCTTGCGGGACATTATCATTTGTGCATGTATTGTACTAATATATGTCTTTTCTCCTGCACTTGCTGTGTTTTATCGACCGGGCCTCACAGGGTATCCTTTTTAGTGTGTCATCACAGTCTGGTAATGGGTGCTGGGTGGAGTAGGAGTACCAAGATGGCCACCGTTAGAAGTGATCTTGGTTTCAAATAAAATTTGGAGGCGGATAGGTGCTTTGGGTAGAGAGCATGAGAAGGAGTTAAGAGTTTAAGCGGTATTTTAGTCTGGATTGCTCTATTACTCCTAGGTATTTAAATTGTTAAGCTCCGGCCTTCTTAGATGGCGGTTGCGGTAGGCCTTGGCCGATTATTTGGTCAATTCGGGCCGATATTTTTTTTCCTTTTTACAGCTGTGGCTTCTGTTTGGTGTCCCTGTGGGTGAATTTAGGTATTCTGTGCTCCGGTAGCCATGGATGGAGCGTTACTAGGGAGGATGGTCGTCCCCGAGTGCCGTTCGTGTAGGCTGTAAAAGCCACGGGCTCGAGTTTGAGTCGAGCGGTGTTCGGGTCGGGCGGTTTTTGGCTGTGTGATTACCAGTGTGTTGGGGAAGTGAGTGAAGGGTGTCTGGTGTCTCACCCGATTGTTAGGATGGTGGATGTTGGTGGATTTCTTTTCGGATATCTGGAGCTCCTCTGGAGGGCGTCCGTCAATGCTCGCTGCAGGCCAAGCCCCCGAATTACCCCCTTTTTAAAATCACTTTTTTTTTTGCTTTGCAGCCTGAAATGAAGACACACAGTTTTTGTTTTATCCAACTTATAACATCCAAGTCAAAGATATAGCACCAACATGTCAGAAAAAATAAAAATCAGAATCCCTGTATGTTATAAGTAAATGGTGCTGGATAAAACAAAAAACGTGTCTGTCTTCATTTCAGGCTGCAAAGTAACAAAATGTGATTTTTATAAAGGGGGTGCTTCTTTTCTATACCCACTATGTGTGAGCTTTGCACAACAATAGCATCCATCGTCCAATAACCTTTATTATCATGCTGTGCGTTTATGCACATTTCAGTCTGTGTCATTGGTCAGCATTTCGTTTATACCATGGCAGAGGCTGTCATTATTATTGCACGGTTTACTATTGTGTTGAAAGCACATAAAAAAACCTAAATAATTTAAGGTAACACTTTGAAATATCAAGGTGGCGGATGATAGCAGGTGGTGCATGATTCCAACAAATAAGGTTCAATTTTCCTAAAAGCCCCTTTATAGCACCAGGAGAAGGAACACGGCAAGGAAGTGAGTGCCTAAAAAAGATGAAAACAAAAATATTTCATCATAGGCCATGGGTGTTCAATTCTAATAATTGTACTTCACATAGAGATTGGAGTTGAGAAATACATGCACAGGCATACAACTTAGTCATTTTATGAGCGTACATGACTTGACTTGGTGTTAATTATTACCCTGCTGTGCCAGAATGTGGCTACATATACAACTCTCCTGTTATATGGGAAAATATTTTATTTTACAAAAGGTTATAAAACTAAAGGGACATGAATATGCATTCGAAAAAGCAAAAATCACTGTTTATATTTATACAAAGTTTGGACTGTCAGATATATATATATATATATATATGTGTGTGTGTGTGTGTATATATTAGGGCTGCAACTAACGATTATTTTCATAATCGATTAGTTGGGCGATTATTATTTCGATTAAAAGGATAATGACCTTCCTAAAAAATGTGGTGTAAAATTTAGTGAATATTTAAAGTTTTAGAAGAAAAAAAAGGCAATTTTGTCTTAAATATCTATATGCAGTGGTAATATAAATAACCAACTATATGGTTGGGGAGCAAAATCTCTAATGCACTCTGAGAATAACAGACAGAAGCATACATAATAATAAATACACCCATAAGTATGATATAAGGGCATTTTACCTAGGAGTTGGACATGAAGTTATATGAAGGGTGGAAGGGAGATAGAAATCTTTTATATTAAAGGAGTGCTAAAAGCCGAGACTTTTTTTTTTTTTTCCTGGATGTGATCATTTTAGATATAAATGCACAATACTGGTAAAAGTTTACTTTAAATGTAATTGCAATGCCTTCTATTACCTCCAGTCTATCAGCCTCCACCTCCTCTGGGTTCAGATGCTGATCTTCCTGCACACAATCTTTTAAGTATTTTTTTTTTAAATAACAAACATGCTATACTTACCTGCTCTGTGTAATGGTTTTTCACAGAGCAGCCCCGATTCCCCTTTTCTGGGGTCAACACTTCTGGCTCCTCCTGCCTTCAGAGTGCCCCAATATCAAGCTGCAAAGTATAGTATAGAAAGACCCTATAGCAAGGTAAAAAAACAAATTCTACCTTTGGAACCTCTCACTTCCTGCCCATGACTACATGTCCCATGGCGCATTGCTCCTCACACATTCACAAGTTCTCAGGCACTTACTGACATTTACAGATAGTGTACTGAGCTGTATGTGTGCTGCACTCTATTTCCTGATATGTAAACAAATAATGCATTCTGTACATGGGCCAACTAATCAGCTGGCCGATGAATCGATTATGAAAATAGTTGACAACTATTTTAATAATCGATTAGTTGTCGATTAATCTATTAGTTGTTTTGGCCCTAATATATATATATATATATATTTATATATATATATATATTTATATATATATATATATATTTATATATTTATAATTTTTTCGAGTCGAGAGTTGCATAGAACCTAGCAGACAGCACAGCCAGGTTCGGAGCCCCAATTTTGTGTACTGCAGTAAAAGGTACAGCTACAGTGAGGAAAAAAGTATTTGATCCCCTGCTGATTATGTACGTTTGCCCACTGACAAAGAAATGATCAGACTATAATTTTAATGGTAGGTTTATTTTAACAGCAAGATAAAGAATAACAACAAAAATATCCAGAAAAACTCATTTCAAAAAAAGTTATAAATTGATTTGCATTTTAATGAGTGAAATAAGTATTTGACCTCTTTGCAAAACTAGGTGATAAAATCCTTGTTGGCAATCACAGAGGTTAGACGTTTTTGTAGTTGGCCACCAGGTTTGCACACATCTCAGGAGGGATTTTGTCCCACTCCTCTTTGCAGATCCTCTCCAAGTCATTAAGGTTTTGAGGCTGATGTTTGGTAACTTGAGCCTTCAGCTCCCTCCACATATTTTCTATGGGATTAAGATCTGGAAACTGGCTAGGCCACTCCGAGACCTTAATGTGCTTCTTCTTGAGCCACTCCTTTATTGCCTTGGCCGTGTGTTTTGGGTCATTGTTATGCTGGAAGACCCATCCACGACCCATTTTCAATGCCCTGGCTGAGGGGAGGAGGTTCTCATCCTAGGTTTGCATGGCCCTGTCTATCCATCATCCCCTTGATGTAGTGAAGTTGACCTGTCCCCTTAGCAGCAAAGTACCCCCAAAGCATAATGTTTCCATGTTTGACGGTGGGGATGATGTTCTTGGAGGTCATAGGCAGCATTCCTCTTCCTACAAACACGGCGAGTTGAGTTGATGCCAAAGATCTTGGTCTCATCTGAGCACAACACTTTCACCCAGTTCTCCTCTGAATCATTCAGATGTTCATTAGCAAACTTCAGATGGGCCTGTACATGTGCTTTCTTGAACAGGGGGACCTTGCGGGCACTGTAGGGCTGCCTTGAGATCATTGACAAGATTCTCCTGTGTAGTTCTGGGCTGATTCCTCATTGTTCTCATGATCATTGAAACCCCACGAGGTGAGATCTTGCATGGAGCCCCAGAATGAGGGAGATGACAGTTATTTTGTGTTTTTTCAATTTGCTAACAATAGCACCAACTGTTGTGACCAATGATGCTTGGTGATGGTCTTGTAGCCCATTCCAGCCTTGTGTAGGTCTACAATCTTGTCCCTGACATCCTTGGACAGCTCTTTGGTCTTGGCCATGGTGGAGAGATTGGAATCTGATTACTTCTGTAGAAAGGTGTCTTTTATACAGATAACAGGCCGAGATTAGGAGCACTGCCTTTAAGAGAGTGCTCCTAATCTCAGCTTCTTTACCTTTTATAGAAGACACCTGGGAGCCAGAAATCTTGCTGATTGATAGGGGATCAAATACTTATTTCACTCATTAAAATGCAAATCAATTTATAACTTTTTTTGAAATGCGTTTTTCTGAGTATTTTTGTTATTTTGTCTCACTGTTAAAATAAAACCTACCATTAAAATATAGACTGATCATTTCTTTGTGAGTGGACAAATGTACAAAACCAGCAGGGGATCAAATACATTTTATTTTATCCACTTGCCAACTGTATAATTTACATATACGGCGGCAAGGAGTCTCTACTGTGCAGGATCATGTACCTAGTATGGGATCCTGCACTTCCGGGTCTGGGGAGCGCCAGCAACCCACTTCCGCTGTGATTATACACAGCAGGAGCTGATCTGCGGGCACCACAGACTCTATGTCCACCGTCACCCACCAATCATTAAGCAGAGAGCCAGAATTCCTCTCTGCCTATGTAAAAAAGGCAGATCGCCATTCTGTCGGTAAGGAAAGCATGAATCCTGTATCCTGTGAAAAGCAGGAACATGGATCAATGCCTTCCCCTAGTAAAAGCACCTTCCGCACTTTATACAAACACTGGTTAGGCACACATTTAACCCTTTGATTACCTCTGATGTTTAAACCCTTTGCAGCCAGTGTCAGTACAGTGCATATTTTGTAGCACTGATTACTGTATTAGTGTCACTGGTCCCCCAAAAGTGTCAGTGTCCAGTTTGTCTGCCGCAATATCGCAATCCTGCTATAAGTCGCTGGTCGCCGCCATTACTAGTAAAAAAATAAATAAAAACTCCATAAATATATCCCATAGTTTGTAGACGCTATAACTTTTGCACAAACCAATAAAATTACGCTCATTGGGATTTTTTTTTACCAAAAAATATGCTAAATATGTAGCAGAATAAATATTGGCCTAAATTGATGAAGAAATTTAAATTTTTTTACATTTTTTTTACTGGGTGTGTTTTATAGCAGAACGTAAAAAAATGTTGTTTTCTTCAAAATTGTCGGTCTTTTTTTTGTTTATAGCGCAAAAAATGAAAAGCACAGTGCCATATTGTAAGAAATGGCCTGATCATGAAGGGGGTAGTTCTTCAAGTCAAGTGGTTAAATAGTGTGTGTCTGGAGTTGACTATAAGATACCATAGAGAATTTTAAAGTGGTTATAAACTCAGAAGGTTTTCATTCTCTGCATTCAAGTGGTTGTAAACCCCATTCATGGAATTTGACCTAAGCACATATGTCTGTAGTTATCTCTCTCCAAAGCTCTAAGTGCTGTCTCTTTCTGCTGCTCCATTCCTCTGTTATCAGCAGAGTCAATTCTGAGAAGTTCTCCGATGCGCAAGATAACAGCAGCTGAAAGTTTTTGTCAGGGAGAGAGCTTAGAGGTAGATAACCAGAGAGCTTGTCTATTCACAGTACAGCTCTGCAAGTTCCTTTGTTCCTCTGCCTATGCGGAGTGGGGTGTGTGCCTTTCTTCCAATCAGCTCTCACACGCAGTGTAAGCCCAGACTCCACACCTACTGCTGAACGAGTAAGAAAGATTTGTAACACGATCTGAACTTTCTAAAGGGTGTAGAAAAGGAAAGAAAGCAGATATAAATGTAAAACTTATATAGGGAGATGTGTTTGATCTGTGTGTATCATCTGAGACTGTTGACTCCACTGGGTATATGTGAGCGTTTACATCCGCATTAACCACTTCAGCCCCGGAAGGTTTTAGCCCATTAATGACCAGGCCATTTTTTTGCAATACAGCACTGCGTTACTTTAACTGACAACTGCGTGGTCGTGCAACACTGTATCCAAATAAGTTATGTGCTTTTTTTTCCCCCACAAATAGAGCTTTCTTTTAATGGTATTTCATCACCTCTGGTGCTTTTTTTTGTTTCTAGCGCAAAAAATAAAAACCGCAATTTTGAAAAAACACAATATTTTTTACTTCTATAAAACATATCCAATAAAAAAAGTAAAAAAAAAAAATGTATTTCTTCATCAATTTAGGCCAATATATATTCTGCTACATATTTTTGGTAAAACAATCCCAATAAGCGTATATTGATTGGTCTGCGCAAAGGTTATAGAGTCTACAAACTATGGGATATATTTATGGCATTTTTATTTTTTATTTTTTTTACTAGTAATGGCGGCAATCAGAGATTTTTATTGGGACTGCGACATTGCGGCGGACAGATTGGTCACCTAACTGACACTTTTTTGTAACTTTTTTTGGGAACCAGTGACATTATTACAGTAATCAGTGCTAAACATATGCACTGTTACTGTACTAATGACACTGGCAGGGAAGGGGTTAACACTAGGCAGGGAAGGGGTTAGCACCAGGGATTATCAAGGGGTTAAGTGTGTCCCTAGGAGGTGCTTTCTTACTGTGTCGGGTATGGACTCGCTGTATGAACAGAGAGATCCTTGTTAATGCCTAGCAGGAACACAGATCTCTGTTCATACTTGACAGAACGGCTATTTGCCTTATTTACATCGGCACACCGATGTCCTGGCTCTCTGGAGAGTGATTTGTGGGTGGCCGGCAGACATCGCGCCTGCCGGACCCGCTGATTGGCTCCCCCTGTGGCCAGTCAGCTCATGTGCCACTGGCGGCTATTGCACGAAATGACGTACAGGTACGTTGTTTCCTGCAGCAGGTTATGTGTACTGCGGCCAGTCGCCAAGTGGTTAAGGTAAAAAACACCCCACTCATTCTAGTCCACCTCATTCCAATACTAACGTGGCTTGTGTCACTGCCCCAGCTGCAGCACCTCTCTCTTCACTTCTGGTTTCATGACCCTGAGTGCCAGGGGAGTCGGACTCCTGCTTGCTAACGAGGCACCCAGAGCATGGAGGAGCAGACAGTGGGGGCAGGGGAATGCCAAAGAGGAGGTAAGGGACTGCTCTGAGCAATATTATTGCACAGAGCAGGTAAGTATAACCTCTTTTTCTATTTTAGCAAAGCCATTAATATCACTTTAATGACTATTTCTAAGAATGAGACTATCGTTTTAGATTTTGAATTACAAGTCTACATTATTCCTTGTTGTAAAAGTTTAATTTTGTACAAATATATTTTTAATCCTTTTAATGGCCAGATATATTTTACAGTCACTGATGTGTTCGGTCATAGAACAATTTAAAAAGGAGGGTTGGGACAGAAACCACACTAATGTATTTTTCGTATGAATTACAATGGTGATTTGCTTGGTATCAAAGCCAGACTATGAAAAACTATCATTACATGCTATATAATAGAGTGTTCATACTCACAAATCCACTAAAGCATTTTTTTGTGTAGAGTGAAATATACCTGGTTGATCCTGCCTGTAAAGGGGTTGTAAAGGTAAAAAATAAAAAAAAAAAACATGTCTATACCTGCCTACTCTGTGCTATGGAAGCGCACAGATGATGCAAACCTCCTCTTTTCGAGTCCCCCGCCGCACTCCTAGCGCCTCCTCTCTGGCCAGTGCCCCCATGGGTAGCAGCTTCCCATGGGGCACTCGTGTGCTCTCAACCAAGTCCCTCTGTTGTGTCCATTGCCACAGCTCCCCACTTCCTCGTCACTGGTTTTCATTTACAGCACTGGGAGCCAATGCCTCCCGGTGCACTTGCGAGAATCGGAAATGAGAGCAGAAAAGATCTGCAGACGTGCAAGGAATGCATTAAGGTAAAAAACATTTAGACTTTACAACCACTTTAAGCTCTCCCTCCCATCTTCTCTGTGTTCCCACTGCAGCCTGAGTTTTTAAAGGCCAGCTGGTGTCCTCCACTGAGCATGCTCATATTTCAGTTCCCATCTAAGCTCTTCATCTCCTCCTTTTTCCTATATGTGCAGCCCACATAACTATAGAGCCACACATATGGAAGTATACAGTGGTTAATGACATTAACACTTCCTCCCTCACTCCTCCTCCATGTCCTGCTATTGCTGAACACTATAGGGGTGAGATATAGTATACTGATTGATTACATTCACTAAGAAACTCACAAAAATGCGTAGTTTTAATATAAATCAGTATTAAATATATCTAATGTAATTGATAATACCTATAAAAGTAAAAAGAGAGCCTTGGATGTAAACAGCCATCTGAACAAAATGAAAGCTAGTGTCAGTCATCTCGGACTCTGCCTACCCCATATTAATGCACAAAAAGTACTTATTTGAGGTTCAATAAAGATTTACAGGGAGCTATACAACTTTTTTTTTTAGATTTGCAATCTAATTTGGAGATCTCTTCTGTTTTTTTAATTTTTATTTTAAGTCATGTGACTGGCACAGCACTAATCAGGGCTGGCCAGACACAGACTTGCACTGTAGAGCACACATCAGCAGAATAATAGAAGCCCCTCCCAAGGATCTTTCCTTGCAAATGCCAAAGAACAGGAAAAGATCATGTGACCACACAACCGTTCTGCAAGAATAAGGCACTTAGAGGATGCTTTAAAAAAAAAAAAAACCAAAATATAGTGGCATGATATACACTCACTGGCCACTTATTCAGGTACACCTGCTCAATTGCTTGGTAACACAAATTGCTAATTAGTCAATCACATGGCAGAAAGTCAATGCATTTAGGCATCTAGACGTGGTGAAGAAGACTTGCTGAGGTTCAAACTGAGCATCTGAATGGGGAAAAAAGAGGATTTAAGTGACTTTGAATGTGGCATGGTGGTTGATGCCAGACAGTCTGGTCTGAGTATTTCAAAAACTGCTGATCTACTGGGATTTTCACGTATAACCATCTCTAGTGTTTACAGACAATGGTTTCAAAATAGAGGAAATGTCCAGTGAGCGGCAGTTGTGTGGACGAAAAATGCCTTGTTGTCAGAGGAGAATGGGCAGACTGGTTTGAGATGATAGAAAGGCAACAGTAACCCAAGTAACCACTCATTATAGCCAAGGTATGCAGAATACCATCTCTGAATGTACAGCACATTGAACCTTGAAGCAGATGGACTACAGCAGCAGAAGACCACACTGGGTGCCACTGCTGTCAGCTAAGAACAGGAAACTGAGGCTGCAATTCGCACAGGCTCACCAAAATTGGATAATCGAGTGGAAAAACATTGCCTGGTCTGATGAGTCTCGATTTCAGCTGCAACATTCAGATGGTAGGGTCAGAATTTGGCATAAACAACATGAAAGCATGGATCCATCCTGCCTTGCATCACCGATTTAGGCTGGGGGTGTAATGGTGTGGGGGATATACTCTTGGCACACTTTTGGCCCCTTAGTAGCATTCGAGCATCGTTTAAATGCCCCTGGCCTACCTAAGGATTTTTGCTGACCATGTCCATCTCTTTATGACTACAGTGTACCCATCTTCTGATGGCTCCTTCCAGCAGGATAATGCACCATGTCACAAAGATGGGGTCTACTTCCTCTATGTTCCCCTGTAAAGTAGAAACATAATGGGCTACTATGCGTCATTTAGTAGCCCATTATGAGCCACTTACCTGCAAACGAAGCCTGCGACGTCCAGCGCTGTCCCCTCTGCTGGCATGCGCACGGGAGCCACCAGTCACGGCGCGGTCACAGTGGAGGAACGGCACGCAGGCCATTCCTTCACTGCGCATGTGCCGACATGACGTCGGCACAGCTTCAACACTGCATATCTCCTGAACCGTGCAGGTTTGGGAGATATGCAGGGTACCTACAGGTAAGCCTTTTTTGCTGCAGCTCCCCCCACACTGCATGGGTCAACTGCTTGTCCAGCGGTGGACGGTTTCTGTCTATGGAGCGTGCTGACATCGGGAACAGTCCATTTTCAAGACTGCTAGAGAGTGCCAGGGGGCAGGAGCTGCAGGGACCAGTCTTTTGTGGGGAGGATCGGCGGGCTCGGTAAGTACAGCGGGTAGGATAAGTATTGAAAACATCACCATTTTTCTAGGTAAATACATTTTGTAAAGGTGCCATTGCAATTAAATGTTCACCACATGTCGGTAACAACCCATACAATCCATACATACAAAAAAACAAAACAAAAAAGTTCAGAAGTTAAGTTATGTGTAATAAAATGGAATGACACAAGGAAAAAGTATTGAACACGCTAACTGAAGTTTATTTAATACTTCGTACAAAATCCTTTGTTGGTAATGACAGCTTCAAGATGCCTCCTATATGGAGAAGCAAGTTGCATGTATTGCTTAGGTGTGATTTTGGCCCATTCTTCCACACAGTCTTCACATCTTGAAGGTCCCATGGGCCTCTTCTATGAACTGTGATCTTTAGTTCTTTCAATAGATTTTCTATTGGATTCAACTCAGGTGATTGGCTGGGCCATTCTAGCAGCTTTATTTTCTTTCTTTGAAACCAATTGAGAGTTTCCGTGGCTTTGTGTTTGGGATCATTGTCTTGCTGAAATGTCTACCCTTGTTTCAACTTTATCATTCTGGTAGATGGCAGTAGATTTTTTTATCAAGAATGTCTTGGTACATTTTTCCATTCATCCTTCCTTCAAAGATGTGAAGTTTGCCAGTACCGTATGCTGAAAAACAGCTCCACACCATAATGTCGCCACCTCCAAACTTCACTGTTGGTATGTTATTTTTGGGGTGTTATGCCATTTGTCCTCCAAACGTGTATTATGGCATCCAAATAGTTAAATTTTGGTCTCCTCTGACCAGACTATATTCTCCCAGTATTTCACAGGCTTCTCTAAATGTTGTGCAACAAACTTTAAACAAGCTTCAGCGTGCTTTTACGTCAGTAATAGAGTCTTGCGTGTTGAGCGTGCATACAGGCCATGGAGGTTGAGTGCATTACTTGTACCTGCTAATTCCACGTCTTACTGAAGCCAGCGGTCCTTGGCTCTTGGACAACACTTCTGATAATTCTTTTCACTGGTTTACGGTGAAATGATGTTCTTTCCACTTCTGGATTATGGTCCCAACAGTGTTCACTGGAACATTCAGAAGTTTAGAAATCCTTCTGTAACCAATACTATCAGTATGTTTTTTGAAGGTCTTGAGAGAGCGCTTTGCTTTTACCCATCATGAGATGTTTCCTGTGTGACACCTTGGTAATGAGGCACCTTTCTATAGGCCATCAGTTGAGACAGAACCAGACCATATTCATTTACACTGATAAGGGGCAGGATTGCTTTCTAATTACTGATTTCAGCTGTTGTTTTGGCTTTCCATGCCTTTTTGCACCTCCCTTTCCTCATGTGTTTAATCATTTTCCTTGTGTCATTCTATTTTTATTACACATAACTTAATTTCTGAACTTCTTTGTTTTGGTTTCTTTGTATGTATGGATTGCATGGGTGGTTAAATAATCATGTCAATAGCACCTTTTAGAAATATTTCCCTAGAAAAATGGTGACGTCTTCAATAATTATTTTACCCGCTGTATATCTCTGTTGTCCTCTCCCATACAACAAAATGAGCAGTTGACCCATACAGTGCCGGCACAGCCCACTGCACGGAAGAAAAAAAAAATTGCCCGGAGTCCACCGCTGGACTGCAAGGAAGTTCTGCTTTAACTCTCAATTTTTTCCATTAAACCTACAGTCTAGTCAAACATTTTCCTTTAATTTTTATTCATGAACACAGTCACACAGTAGACAAGCTGCTGGACAAAGTACACTAACAAAGTATAGAACTTTTAAATGGAAACCTAAAATAAATACTGGACCCACAATTAAAAGGTGTTTACAAGAACTTGGTTTGTAGCTTGTGGCCGTTGCTCTACGCGTTTGTTTTAGGGGAAATTAGATACTACTGTCTGGATTCCACAGTCTCTTAGCTTCCACACCTTTGCAAACACACTGGACATTAGAAGTGTGAATTATTCCATTAATCCCTTCTATAGAACCGTGTGAGCTGATCGCATGCAGCTCGCGTACCTTTTTTTTCTTTGTATTTGTTTTAGCTGGTTGCTGTAATTACCTGTGGCTGCGGTTGTCTTTACTTCTATATGGGCACCTATTAGAGGATGGTAACATTTTGTCATTTTGAGGCTGTCTGTTTTCCATAAATTACATTTTCACTTTTGTGGCCTTTTCTATATATTCTGCCAGAGCGGACAAATCTTTATTTTTGTAGCACTGAAAAAGAAATATATATAATATACAATAAAACCTTGGATTTAGAGTAACTTGGTTTGAGAGTATTTTGCAAGTCCAGCTAATTTTTTTATAAATACATTTTGACTTGATAAACAAGCAATGTCTTAAAATATGAGTAGCATCATCTCACAATGGAGTATAAAAGAGGAGAGGCGCCTCTAAGTGCAGCAATATGGCTACATTTAATGAAGGCACAACATTTAGCAACTCTCATGGTTGATTATTAAAACGGGCACATCTAAGTTTGCAGGCATCTGGGATAAAGCTGTCCACATAGAAAAGCCAAAGTCACAAGGTATTAGACAAATAAAGACTAGTCTGTCCTGCAACAGTTCTAAATACACTCGAAGGTCCAGTCTTTCCACCGAGAATGAAAAATGCTCCAGTGCTCAAATAAAGATTAGTCCATTCCATTTTAATTAAACTTTTCTCCCCAGCAGATATTATAATACCCACCAGACAACAATGTCCATCTTTATACAGATTGACTTATAATGCATGAGATGAGTCCATCCAATATGGCTTCCTGACCTGACTCTCCTCTCTTGTGGAACTCCCCATATAGTAAACAAGAAAAAAAAAGGGGCCCCAATAGTGTGATACCATTTAACTTAAATGTGCTTTATTTATATATTAAAAACGCTCACAAGAAGCTAAAAAGTCCATCATTGCTGAAGTAACTCAGCCTGCATGATGTATTGTGGCAGAAGGAACATTAAAGTGCGATCTGTCTGCTGCCTCACTTCCAGCTTGTCACTTCCTGCATCACCGCTGACGTTGCATCTGGATGCAGGTTGACCAGCTCCCCACGATTCATCTATTCGGACTGTATTAAATGTTTTGTTAAAGATTTAATCTAAATAACAGCAAAATTATGTAAAATATCAGTTTATAGCCATGACAGTTTTAAGAGAAGTATAGGATGAAAAAAAACAAAAAAAAAATGTTCTCAGCTAGATGGCTGTAGCATTGATTCAAGCTGCAGCTGTCCCCCGCCAGCTCTGCACTGAGAACTGAGCAATCAAAGATCACTGCACAGAGACGCTGAGCCGGTCTCTGTTCAGGAATCTGGGTGGATCCCAACATTATTGACCGCATCCCTGCAGATCCTGCACCAGATCTGGGACGTCAGCTGACAACAGGCTTTAGCATGCTGTTGGCTGAATCTGGGTCACAGGAGTGCAAAACTAAGTGCATTCCTGTGACCCACAGGAAACGTTTGGCCAAAAGAGCCCTGGCCATTCTGCTCCTTATAACAAGATGGATAAATCACATGAACCATAACTTGTTATACTTTTCATTTTAAGATTGGGCGGATGAATCCCGAATGTCAAGTAAGAAGTGTACCTACACAAATACTGTTGATGATAAATTTTTTTTTTTTGCGCTTTTTCCATTCCATTTTTCCAAAAGAAGCACGTGGTCTGCGGCTTTTAAGCCGGCGGCAGATGGTTCGAATCCTGACTGGTTCAGAAGGGACCGACCAAGACTTCACCATCTATGGTCAGTCCGCTTGCAATAATCATTGTGTTCTCCAGGCAAGGACAGCTCCCCACGCTCCCCTGCCCAGCAGGGAGAAACTATAGCTCCGTGTTGATAGGAGAGTAGACCGTGTTGATGGGAGAAGTGAGTGATTTTTTTCTTTCCTGCAACCCATGGTTGAAAATCACATCTATGGCCTGCCTTACATTCTTACATGACAAAGGAATAACCCAATAACGGGACAAGCGGCCTATGACATATTAATCAATCATAATGGAGTATGAATTAACAAGGGAGTATTTAAAAAAAATTCTGTACAATTTTTATTAGAAAAATCATTAAAAAACAATCAAAGGCTGGTGTACAGTCAAGTCAACATGGTGCAAAATACATAAGTGCATACAGTTCTGTAGAAGGACTGCCGTGATAGAAGACACCATGGAAGACAGACTTGGACACTCTGCCTTGGTGTCTTCTATCACAGCAGTCCTTGGAATATGTAGAACTGTATGCACTTATGTATTTTGCACCATGTTGGCTTGAATGTACACCAGCCTTTCATTGTTGTGTTTTAATGATTTTTCCAATAAAATTTGTACAGAATTTTTTAAATACTCCCTTAATAATTCATACTCCATTATGATTGATTATTATGTCATAGGCCGCTAAAGCCCCATTAGGGGGTTATTCCTTGGTCTTCTATACAAATGGGATGCTTGTCTAATTACTCTATCGATCGGGTTCAGGTCGCTGATGGCGGGTAAACTCGGTTAGGGTTCCGAATGCTATTCTTGGTCTACAACTGTATGCTCCGATTCTGTCCAGATGTGCCAAATTCGCTCAAACTTCCTTGGGCAACCTCTGGACTGGTAGGTGGCTTTATATAGGGGAATTACCTTGTTGACTATGCGTTTCCATAAGGAGAGGGTAGGGGGTGAGCTGATTTCCATCTGAGAACTATAGATTTTCTAGCATAGAATAGCAGGATATTTAGTAACGTCTTCATGGCCCTAGAGAACGCCAGTGGTTCCACTAGGCCCAGGAGACATACGCCACTTTCAAGCGGGGGGACATTGATCATCGTTACACTGTGGATAAGACCTACTATATCGTGCCAAAATCCTTGAATCCTTGGGCATTCCCAAAATATGTGAAGGAATCCTGCTGTTACCTCTGAACATCTCCAACACTCAGCCGAGACCAAAGGGTATATACAATGCAATCTTTGGGGAGTGTAGTAGATGCTGTGAAGAAGTTTAAATTGTATTAGTTTGTTCCTGCTAGCAATCAGCACCTCGAAAGGAGTATCCCCCATGTCCTCCCAATCCTCAGTATCCATATTCTGCATCTCTGACTGCCACGTGCCCCGTAGCCCCTCCAAGTCACTCTGGACAGAGAGCAACAACACCTTATAAATTTGTGATGGGGTTTTTATCAGCTCTGGGTCCCTAAGAAAGGATTCCAAGTCATTTTGTTACAATCTGATTGGGGAGGAGCCAAATTGAGATCTGTAGGCGTGAGGGAGTTGCAGATATCTGAAAAAATATGAATTCAGCAATTGATGTTTGGCTTTCAGTCTGTCAAAAGAAATTAACCCAGATCCATCACTGATGTCTTGTATCCGATGCCTATCTGAGGCCAGGGTCTGGGATGGAATGAAACTCCTGGAGCCTCGGATTGAGCCAGAGTGGCGTGTATGGGGACCATTTGGCCCTCGCCAAGTTGCATTTATATAACACAATCTGCCATGCTCTTATTACTGTTTTCATTCCAGGGGTTGAAGGTGAGCTGGGGGCCTTGATACCTCTGTAAAGTAAATTGTGAAGGGCCTTGTATGAACCAACACAAGTCGCCTCCAATACCACTGAGGCATTAGTGTCATCCGACACCAGCCAGTTGGGGGCATATGGGTGAGGAGGGCTGCCAGATAGTAGGAATAAAAATCTGGACAGGCCAGACCCCCTTTAGTCCAGGGTCGGCACGGCATCTGCTAAATCTCGCTGTGTGTGATTGCCTCAAAAAATGGGAGATGGCCGAATCAGTTTTCCTGAAAAAGATCTCCGGGATTCAGATGGGGAATGTCTCAGCTTATACAGTAAAATTGGTAGTAACTTCATTTTTATTAAGTTGATTCTTCCTATTATGGACAAGGGGAGATTTGACCAGGAGAAGGGGGGAGACATGAGCGCCAGACCTAAGTGCAGTATGCCATCAGAGAATTTATTAAAAGCAAGCTAAATGCATACTCACAGGTGTGAATAAAAACAAGCACATCATAAGAAGTCCGGGTCCAGGGCCGTGTCACTTGTCCCAGGGCTGTGGTCTTGCTGGGGGTGCATATGCCGATGAGCAGATGGAGGCTGTGCTGTGGTGGAATGCACTGGGAGCAGGAAGTACCAGAACCAGGAAGTCCCGTGGACAGGAAGTGATGTCGGTGCTGTATCAGGCCAATGGGATGACGCATTTCAATGCACTCTGCATTTTCCTCAGATCCTCTGGTGGGAACTCTTCAACAACCTGGCCCACTTGGATACCGCCCACCTCCCCCGACCATCTCATCATCTCTACCAGGGGCTCCATTACCAGGGCAAACAGGGCAGGGGAGAGCGGGCAGCCCTGCCTTGTTCCACTTTTGATTAGAAAGGAGGAGGAGAGCCCAACTCCTAGTTTAATGCGAGCTCTTGGGGCCAGGTACAATAGATCAATCCTCTGTCTAATGTTGGGACCAAACCCAAAAACTTCCAACACCCACTGCATATAAGACCATCTGACGGTGTTGAAAGCTTTTTCAATGTCTAGGGTGACCAGCACCCTCGAGGCCTCTCCAGACATCGGGAGCTGGAGGTGGGCAAGGACCCGTCGCAAATTTATGTCTGTTGATTTACCTGGCATGAATCCTATCTGGTGAATGTTAATTAGGGAGGTCAGCAGTTTCATAAGTCTAGTGGTTAACACTTTGGTCAGGATATTTACTTCACAGTTTAGTAGGGTGATGGGTCGGTAAGATGAGCAACTGGCTGGGTCTTTGTCAGTTTTGAGCAGCAGATCAATATGGGCCTGGAACATACTGTTTGGAAGTTTACCTGAATGAAAACAATGGGAGTATAGGGTGGACAACTTTGAGGCTAGCAGTGCCGCCTGCGCCTTATACCAGTCGCCTGGCAGACCATCGGGGCCCATTCTTAGATGGTTCTTAATGGTTCCTAATAAGACAGATCATATGCTGGCAGGTCTTTTATTTATGATGAAGTCTTCCCATCACCATTGAGACTGGTGGACTGGCCTCAACCTTTTATTAGGGCTGGGTAAACTTATTTTGAAACTGTTGAGTGTAAGACGAAATGATGCAGAAATCACTTTTAAATTCATATTGCCAGTGTCACTTAATCAGAACTGGTTAAATTACAATTTTTGGCACTTTTAATTTAAGGAGCATATTTATAAAGCAGTGGATCTGACATTCAACAAACATCCACTGCAGATGAATCTTCCAGGTGCATTTGTTTGGAATGACTGTGATTGGTTCACCACCAGGGAATGTTTAGTCACATATATTGCTTTATAAATATGGCCCTATACAGTATCTGACACCAGTGCCATAAGGTTACTTTGAGTCAAAGCTGTGGATTTCACATACAATTTTATGTTGCTGCTGTACAGTAAGAGTGAATTCAGCATTACATGACAATGATAATCTTGATACCGATGGACTTTATGGAAATATATTTCAGAACAGGATGAATGCTTTAAAAACCTGGGATTTTTAAGGTGCCAGGAAGGCATTTTAAGGTGCCACTAGCACCTTAAAAATCCCAGCTCTCCCAGAAATCATCCTGTTCTCTAGTATACATATAGGATGTGGTGCCCGTGAGCTCTCCTATGATCAATCATTTCTTGTGGTAGTATGAAAAAATATTATTTTCTGTAAATAGTGAATTGTTATATTTGCTATTCTATTTGGTGATCGATTATATTAAGCAGCACTTACATCTAAGATGCTTTCAGTAAAATAACACATTCCGCTGCTGCAAGGAAAACCCAGCAAAGAAGAAAATGACATACAGATGAATTAGGTGCATTCATAGCTCTGAACTATACTGCAGTGCATAATGGGGAAAATCGCCCGTATGCATTTTACTGCATCAGCTCCCAAGTTAAAACTGTAAAAAAAAAAAAAATTGTAAAGCGCTGTGCAAAATGTTGGCACTATTTTAATCCTGTATAATAATAAATATAATAAAGTGATTCTAAAGGCAGGAGGTTTTTTTTTTTAACTTGGTGATACTAAAATCTCGACAAACATGTTACACTGCTCTGTACAGTGGTTTTGTACAGAGCAGCCCAGATCCTCCTCTTCTCGGCTCCCTTGCCAGCGCTCCTGGACCCTCCCACCTGCCAAGCAGTTTGTTATGGGGGCACCCGAGCTGAGCCACTGCTCTGCGTGTCCATTTAGACACTGAGCTCACTGACTTTGACAGCAGCAGGAGCCAATGGCGCCCACTGCTGTGTCTCAGCCAATCAGGAGGGAGAGTCCTAGACAGCCTAGTCTCTTGTGCAACATTGCTGGTTCAAGATGAGGCTCAGGTAAGTATTAGAGGGCTGAGGGGGACTGCTGCACACAGAATGTTTTTTTATCTTTCTGCATAGAATGCCCTAAGATACAAAACCTTCTGCCTTTACAACCACTTTAATGCATTCTCTGCATTAAGGTAAGAACCTTATGCATTCAGCTCCTCCCTCAGCCCCTTAATACTTGAGCCCAATCTCAATTTTGTGATGTCTCTCTCAACATTGGCTCAGAGACAGCAGTGGGAACCATTGCCTCCTACTGTTGTCAATCACAGCCAGTGAGGCGCTACACTTTGTCAGTGGACACACAGAGCAGGGCTCAGGGCTGAGCACTCATGAGTGCCCCCATAACAAGTGGCATGTTATGGGGGCCCTCAGTGGAGAGAGGAGCCAGGAGTGCCAGAGGAGGATCGGGCTGCTCTGTGCAAAACCATTCCAGAGCAGGTAAGCATATCATGCTTGTTATTTTAATTAAAAAAGCTAGCATTTAAAATCACTTCAAGTGTTACTTTTTTTGTATGATTTTACTTTTTCTAGTAAAAGTGATCTGGGCAGTTGTAAAGGCAACCGATCAATTTTACAGGCAGTGGAAGTGTGCTTTCCACAACATACCCCCCCCAAAAAAGAATTCAGGAATAGCGCTAAGCAGGAGGTGGTCAGGGAATTGTTTGCCCCATCTCCTCTGCAGTAAGTGAACCTGGAAGTGTTTACCGTTGAGCATTTCAGCATTTAGGCCAGTGAAGCCTCCTTGTGATAGTGAAGTAAAAAAACGATTTAACGTGTAGGATAAAGCTGATTTAGTATTTAAAAGGAAAAAAAAAAGGTTAATGGTAAGGTAGTAACATGCACATGTAATTATCAGGAACCATGTATCAGATGTAGACAGAAAATGCAGTAAAAATCACACCTTTTAATAAAATGGTAAAAATGGTACAAATAGTAAACATAGTCAAAACCTAGCCAGGGTACGGTAGCCAAAGCGGGTAGTCAGAACAAGTCAGTAAATCAGGAAGCCAGAGACCAGCGTAGTCGGAGGCAGCAGATAGGATCAGGAACCAGAAGGGATGTCAGCAGAGGCGTAACTAGAACCTTCAGGGCCCCGGTGCAAGAAATTATGAAGGGCCCCCTGACCCCTGGCCAGGGCCCTTCCCTCTTCCCACTGATCCTGGGGCCCTTTACTCCTATTGTGGGTCCCTTTATTACAGTACTGCAGTGGGGCCCTTTCACAAGTTCTGCAGCAGGCCCCAGGGTGACCAGGGAAGCACACAGGGGCCCTGGGAACAGTAGAAGACAAGTAAACTGGATAGAGGAAAATGGAGGAGATTGGGTCCTCTAAATGCCACCCCCGCCATCCCTCCTATTCAGGTGTACAAGGGAGGCACATGGGCCCCCTGGACCATGGGGCCCGGTTGCAATTGCAACCCCTGCAACCCCTATCGTTACGCCCCTGGATGTCAGCCAGGCAAGTCTTCAACAGGAACACAGCAGAGAGTCTCTTAATATGTTTGACCAAGATGAAGGCACGGAAGGAATGAACAAGGCAGTTTAAATAGCCAGAGGGGGCTGGCTGTGGGCTAGACTTGACAAGCCGTAAATGATCACCAGGTGAGCCACTGTGGAATGATGAGTGCTGGCAATTAAACGACAGCTGAGCAACCTAGCACTCAGAAGGGATAGCTGAGAGCCCAGTCCTGGCAGTAATATACCCAGACTGATATGATTGTACAATATATGTGTAAAGCGCTGCATAAATTGTTGGTCCTATATAAATACCTGTAATAAATAATAATAAAAAAAGGATATTTTTTCCATCAATATCATGCAGACACACTCGGAGAAATGCAGCAATGCTGTGAGTATGGTCAGAAACCAGAGTGTGAATCCAGGCTGATATCTCGGAGTACAGTAAAAAGAACATTTTGATTCCTTTGGGAACAATGCTGGCCATACAACTGGCAGTTTTGTTGCTTTCATTCAGCTTTCATCCACATACCTTTTCCTGGTTCCATGTAACCAAGCAATAAAAACTGGGATGAAATTTCTTTTTGATTGGTGCAGCTATAATGTTAATCGATGTCCACCCAAACTGATATTTTTATTTTTTGTTGAAAGTTGATGCAACATCACCTAGTAAATGGTTAGGAAATTGAATAAGCATTTTGTTAGAGCGTTTTAGCCAGTTAGTGTGAGCTATATTAATTGCTTCCAAGGTTATTTTTACATATTGAGTTCCTAGTGCTTAGGGTGTCATGGGTTCCATTTCAATTTTATTGTCCAAATTGAAAACATGCAGTGCTGTGGTTTTCCCCTTAGCACGTTGGTCAGACAGTGGCGTTGATTTCCTAAAAGTGGAGAGTGCAAAATCTGTTTGAACTCTGCACAGAAAACGGGCTCTGCTCATGTGAAAGGAGCCTTATGTCTTTTTTTTTTTTTTTTTTTTTATTTTTTGTTTTTTTTACAGCTGTTCCTAAATTCTGAACTCCACACAAACCACTATAGTTAAAAAAAAAAAACAAAAAACAAAAAAAAAAAACATATACTCTAAGGGAACTGATTTACCTGCCGAAGGTTTTGTATTTTTTTTTTTTCCATCCAGTTCTGAAATTTACAGTGCTCTATCACACCCCACAAGCCATTTTTTTTTACTGCTGCACTTATAGGACGTGTTCCTTCCCCAGCTTGTGATTGGACAGTGAAAAGTAAAGCAGCAGACTGAAGAGCTCATCTCTCTCACTCTGCTTCCACCTATCAGCATATTGTTAGCTTATGAACACTGCGCTGGTATAATTTATTAAGGATAATTCACACTAGGTATGTTGACCTGATTTGCATTAACGCAAGGAGACAGAAAACAAAGGTTCTGTATGTGCCATCCAAGTGTGTTGGTGTGCGTTGCATAAAAATGGGGAGGGGGTGAATCTTGATACTATTATTCTGGCCATTATTAAGCCTAATGTGTAGGCTATTGGGAAGCAGCCACTGCCATAAGGGACGTTTAACAAAGTGGATTTTTTTTTTAAATTAAAATCGCATTCAATTGGGAAGTGGGTCTTTTTAATCTGACTTCAAGGGTAGCATGGAAAAAAAGTTCTTTAACTACTTGTCTACTGGGTACTTTTACCCCATTTCTGCCCAGGTCAAATTTCAGCGGTCATGCAGAACTGTACCCAAATGCAATTTTGATAATTTTTTTTCACACAAATAGAGCTTTCTTTTGGTGGAATTGAATCACTGCTGGGTTTTTTATTTTTTGCTAAAAAAAAAAGAAAAAAGTCAGAAAATTTTGAAAAAACTTTTACTTTGTTTCCGTCAGTAAATTTTGTAAATAAATAATTTTTCTCCTTCACTGATGTACGCTGATGAGGCAGCACTGATGAGGTGGCAATGATTAGGTGGCACTAATATTCTGCACCGGATAGGTGGTACTGATGGGCAGCACTGGTCACTGATGGGCACTATTGGTGGGGAGCACTGATGAGCAGGCACTGAAAGGGGGCACTGATTGGTGTCACTGATGGGCACTGATTGGTGGTACCGATGGGCACTGCTGGGGCTGTATTATATTCAGGGCTCTGATTATCTGTAATGTCTCCCCTGCAAGGAGATGCCGCTGATCGGCTCTCCTCACCTCACACTCTGTCAGTGTGAAGCGAGGAGAGCTGATAAATAGCATTTCTTGTTTACATGTGACCAGCTGTGATTGAAAACAGCCGATCACATGGGTAAAGAGCTACATCATTGGCTCTTTACCGAGATCGGGGTTGGGCCATGTCCTAGGAAACAGGGTGTGGCCGTTCTGGGGTGCAGTCATATGACATCGTCCCAAAACGAGAGCGCCCGCTGTCATTTTACTATACGACAGGCAGGAAGTGGTTAAATTACATGCTTAGAATATGCTTTTAAGTGGTATGTGGTGTTACGGAACAGTATGATTTTTATTTATGTATGTTTTGGCACCATATTCAAGCATCGCATATTTTGGATGTGTGACTGATTGATTTTTTTTTTTTTAACTTGGCTTAAATACAGCAGCCGCACCCAACTGTGGTTCATTTAAACTTGGGAAAGGAGGCTTTTTGTAGGTAGTTCTGGCTGCAATACCTGGCTTTATCAAGTGATAATAGTAATGAATGAACAGGGGGAAGTAGCAACTACAACATATCTAAAAGCTATACTCTAAAACGAAATCCCTCAACTTCTTACAGATTGTCCAGGGGCATGACGGTTCAGAAACCCAACAATCCTCCTTAGGTCTACTTTTTTCATTTTTTTTTTTCTTTTGATTTGATCCACGTGTATTCATTGTTTTATTTTACGTTAAAGACATTTGGTTGGGGTTTAGTGTTTGAGGGTTTCATTTTATTTCTAGGAGTTGTTTTATTATGTACACTTGTTGCTAACACAGGCAAACCTACCCTTTGTGTGCAGCACACCGCTGTGTACTTATGATGTAAAGTAGTGCGAACCAAACACCACATGTTTATTCCCTCAACACCATAGACTCCCATAATGCCATTACATTTAGGCAGTTCCTTTTATTTAAAAAAAATTACAAGCTGGGCCAGAGAGAAAGTCAGAAGTTCTCCATGTAAAGGTAGTAGGTGGGGAGCAGGTTCTACAGGACAAAGTGTTGGTCAGGCCAGGAGCTAGTTTTCTGCAAGTGCTGCTAATGTGCCCTTTTCCTCCTCATATGCTAATCCTGCAATAGTCCCTCAAACTGGCTATGGGGAGTCATAGGAATTATTTGATTACGGTATCAATGACTTGCTGCAGTAAGAAAACTTTAGTCATGTGCAAACATTCTTCCTTTCAAGTCCGATGCTGCAACGGTCCCCGCCGCCTCTTACACTGAGAACCGAGTGATCGAACACAGCCAATCGGTTCTCACAGCTTCCTGAGCAGAGAGCTGCCAACTGTCAGTCAGCAGATCTCTGCCCTGCCCCCCCCATGCTCACTGGAGCACTGGGCTGTGCAGGGGGTGGGAGCGGCTGGCTCAGGCTCTCAGCAGCTTGCTAAGACCCTGAGCCAGGTGGCTGTCCAGGCTTGTGGGTGGATCCCGACTCCATTGTCGCGATTTTGCCCAAGCCTGGACCGTCTTTGTGATGTCAGCAGGCTTCAGCCTACTGTCTGCTGAAAATGAATCACAGGAGTGCAGAATGAACTGCACTCCTATGATCCACAGGAGAAGTACAGCCAAACAAGCTTAGGCTGTACTTCTCCTTTAATGTGACGTGGGCTGCAAAGGTGATGAGGTGGAGGACTGTTGGTGAAACCTGTTGGAGTGAAGGAAGGTTTAGAGGGATAGGTAAAACAGCAGAGGGAGGATTTTGTCTACAGGAAGGGACATTTTGCAGAGGACTGGATAGAGTAGCCATCTTGATTCACCTGGATCATTGCCCCACTTTACACTCTGAGTGTAATCAAGCACATGAATTGGCAAAAACACTGTAGTACTTAAAATTATCTATAGGCAATGCTATAAAAGTGTTGCAGCTCACAAATTTAGAGTTAACATAAAATTATGGCATTAGAGTTGTTCTCCAGCCATAGCATCCATGTTTGTGCACCCAGAGCAGAGTGCTTCCAGGTTCATACTGTACAAGGAAGGTCACCGAATGGATGTTCAGTAACTCAGGGTGCTGTTCAAAAAAAATCTTTTTTTTCATTTCTGTTAGAAAGTTTTACAATAAGTAATTTTTCTTCTTCACTGATGGGCACTGACAAGGAGGCACTGATAGGCAGCAGCGCGATAGGCTGCACTGATAATCAGCGCTCATGGATCCCGACTGATGCCTCGTGCCCCCAGGGGCGGGCAGGGGGTGGGGTTCTGGGAGGACGGCAATAGATGCCCTCTCAGAACTAGCCAACCACACGTTCGGCAACCAGCTGCCTGGTGCCGGGAACTACTTGTCCGTTGCGTTGGGTGATAGTCATTGCCCATGCTTGGGAATGGGCTGACAAAAGCCCAGACAGGTCGCTATTTCTAGTCTCAATGGCAACCTTCCGCCTGGGATTTGTCGAGCCCTGACTGAAGGATTATAGGGGTGTGCTTTGATAAAGACAGGCCTACAGAGGCCTAAAGGCTAGTAATATGGTCCTCTAAACAGAGGTGACTTGGCAATATGTAGGCAAAATGTGCAATCCTTACAATGCATAACCTGCAGTCTCTCTCCTGTAGCTGACACTATAGTTAAACTGTTGGGCACGGGTTAATTCCATTTAACAGAGCCACCCAACAATACTGTAATGCCACTTTCAGCACCCGGCATGCTATTCTAATTGATGGGTTTGGCATAATTGTAGAATTTCTCTCTTTTTATGAACCTTTTAGACAATTGGCAACCCAGAATCTGACGGCTGCAGCACTCTTCATGTAGCGGAACCAGGTGTGGACCTCCCCAAACCCCCCCAAACCTATATATGTTGCTGCTTCCCTGCTTAACTACCAAACTGGGAGTACACCATTTTCAAAGACTGTACCAACTCTTAAACACAACTGCTGTTTAGCTTTGCAAGTAGAAAGAAGAGTCCTGTATATAATAGGTAAATATAACTAGAACCATGTACCTATATAAGAAAATATGGGTTTTTTAAAACCTTTACCCACTCTGGTAATACCTTTTTTTATAAAAATGAAGGCTATTCATTACCTTTTATTATGATTAGAAAGAAGTTGATGAATTGAGGTACGATTTAAAAATTAATGTTATAAATGGAGAAATGCAGATCTATCATTAGTTTTTATATTGGTATTCTTAGCCTGTTGCCATACTAAATACCTTGATAAAGGTCTTTATTGGATCCTGGTGACCTTCTGCCCATACTTCTTAATGGGCTCCATTACAAAACTGCCCCAGGTAACATTTCTTGTTTTCCCATGTACAATTTAAAGCGGAGCGTATATTAAAAACACAACATTGTGAAATGTATTTGGGTTATTATTAGGTTTTCGTGGCATTTAAATATTTGCAAATTGAACAAAGATGTGATACATGTTTTACAAAGAAAGTGAAAGAATGTTCTGTATAATATGTATAAAAGTGTGAATTCAAACGCACCATCTTTGAAGCAGGTTTGTTGCTTGTATTGATCTGGGCTCCCCGCTTGTCTTTTTTTCGTTTTTTTCCCATGAAAGTACCTCAGTTAGGCGTCTCCTGCTGATAAGGCCAAACTGAACAGTAGCATGGACAAAGCATTCTCTTCTCTAACAGCTAATTAGAGATATAGCATCCTCCTATTATTTTTCCAGTACTTTAGCAAACGATTGTGCTGTGGAAAAAGTACCGCTGAGACCCCTTTCTTCTGTGTTGTGAAATGGTATACAGTATATATATTTTCTTTTGCTTGATAAGGTTTTCTTATACAAGCTGTCCAGCTGCAAATATTTTTGAGATATACAGTTTGTTATACTACATGTAATGCAATCAGCATAAACCCAGGGGCTGCAAAGAGAATTTTAGGCTTTGTTCACATCTATGCGGTTGTAGTTGATGCGGTTTTCCGGAGTGTTTTAGAACATGCGTAGAGTGTGAGATGCGTACAAGATTTTGTGAGGCCTTTTGGCGTAGTTGATGTTGGCGTATCTACACTTGTTTCGGATTTTAAGAGAAACGTCGGGGACCCAAATACGACTAACGTAATGTACATCATATTGTTTGACATATAGAGTTTTTATAAACGTCGACCTGTCGA
>BLSH010293200.1:67964-89266 GCA_018402905.1 Glandirana rugosa | reverse complement strand
TCCCCCCCCCCCCCCCCCCAAAATCCATGGCAGACTCTTATCTGAGCATGCAGCCTGGCAGGTCAGGAAATGGAGGGGACGAGCGAGCGCCCCCCTCCTGAACCATACCAGGCCACATGCCCTCAACATGGCAGGGTGCTTTGGGGCAAAGCACCTTGTCCCCATGTGGATTGAGGCCTCTTCCCCACAACCCAAATCAGTGGTTGTGGCCGGCTGGGGGCTTATCGGAATCTGGTAGCCCTCTTTAACAAGGGAGCCCCCCAGATCCCGCCCCCCCATGTGAATAAGTGTGGGGTACATAATACCCCTACTCATTCACCAAAAAAAAAAGCGCTGTGTTAAAAAATGACAGTGGGCAGTTTTTGACATTTCCTTTTTTAAAAACAAAAAACAAAAACCATGTCTCTTGAAGTAATTGACATCTTCAATCACAATGCCTGCCGCCACCGCCAACCTGAAAAAGAAGAAGACATAACCATCTGATCACGCCCCCTTGCGACATACTCGGCCCAGCATGCCGTCACAGGGGGCCCCGCCCCTAAGTTATTTAAGAGCTGTCAGACTGTTGAGCTGGCAGATGACTGTTGCCAACCCTTTTTGTTTTTTGGGGTCGGCAATGATGGTAGGCGTCGTGATTGATGGTGGATTTACCCCAGGGGGCATTTGTGTTTTTTTTACTGAAGGAGTTGTCAAAACTGCTTACTATCATGTTTTTCTACTACACCCCATATTCATTCACATTGGGGGGGGGGGGGTGCTGGGATCTTTGGGGCCTGGTATGCATGGGGGGGGGGGGCCCACACAATTTTTTTTTTTTTGGAAATTCTTTTTATTTAAGAACAATAGAAGTGCAGCGCTAAAGTGAACAAGTGGCATGCGTAAAATAGTCTATCATTTGTAAATACATTCCTCCATGACGTAAGTGCATGCAAGAACACACAGACTGTTGTAGTGAGACAGATCCCATCCACCAAAAGCTAGATTGGCCTCTCACCTCACTGATCCGACCCGCATGGATCAAACAGCTTCTCACAACCTCCCAAGGCAACACAGAGGGTTTCCGGCTTCATAGCATGGGAAACTAACTCAAGTCGTGCATTTAAGCGAAGTGCAAGCGATCCGCTGCGTGTATTTGTACAAACATTCCTCTAAGATGGCCACGGGTGACGTCAGGCGTGACTCCTCCCCTTGCAAAACCAATATTAAAAAACATAAAGCGTTTCAATCTACTGCCACACAGAAATAGTACCACATAAATAATTTGATCACTTGCAATACTGTAGGTGTAGTTTACATGTTAGAATGTGAGTGTGGCCTACAATATGTAGGAAGAACATCTAGGGCACTACACGTAAGGGTGGGTAAACACAATAACATCAAAAAGGGCTTAAAAACCCATAATGTATCTCAACATTTTGGTATGTGTCATGATAGGAACCCCAAGGGAATAAAATTCTGGGGTATTGAAAAGGTGTCCAGACACTGGAGGGGAGGCAATTGTATTCGGCATTTGAGCCGCAGGGAGTCATTTTGGCTATATGAGACCAGGGTGATGGCCCCTGCTGGCTTGAATATTGAGTTTGACTTAAATTGCTTAATCTCCGACAGTCAATTTTAGATGCTTTCAATTCTTTGATATTCTTGTAAAAGATGGCCTCATGATTACGTCATTGGTGGATGATTTTTTTATATATTTAATATTTTGTGTTTTATACCTTTGAGGGTAGAGTGCCATCTTATATTTTGTCAGTCAGTGTAGCAAGATTGCTTTAATATTATTCACGAACCATGAGGCAACTCTAGTCCCTGGTTCTTCTTGCTATTTTGGCTTATGATGGTCCCGTATTGTCAGTATTGACATCTTTCTGCTTCCGTTGCTGCTCGTTTTGTTGTCGCAACGGTTACTATGCATTCCTCACGATAGAGCGGGGTTCGTCTGTGGACTCCATTCCCATTGCTGAAGAAGTCCATGCCCACTGCAAGGACGTGACGCGTAAAACGAAGGGGAGGAGTCACATTTGACGTCACTTGCGGCCATCTTCGACAAATGTTTGTACACATACATGCTGTGTATCGCTTGCACTTGGCTTAAGTGCCTGACTTGAGTTTGTTTCCCATGTTATGAAGCCGGAAACCCTCTGTGTTGCCTTGGAAGGTTGTGAGAAGCCGTTTGATCCGTGCGGGTCGGGTCAGTGAGGTAAGAGGCCAATCTAGCTTTTGGTGGATGGGATCTGTCTCACTACAACACCTTCTGTGTGTCCATGATGGCACTTACTTCACGGAGGAATGTATTTACACTGATGGACTATTTTATGCATACCACTTGTTCACTTTAGCGCTGCAATTCTATTGTTTTTAGATTTACCCAAAATTTTTTGAATCATCCTTGAGTGCATAGCTGCTTACCTTGGCAAATGTTTTTGTGCAGAATATTTTCATGTTTTTATTGTCTATTTTAATTCTTTTTATTTCATTCAGCTGTTAGTAGGGAACCCCGCTGACAGCTGAGACCTCACTTGTTAAGGACACGGCAGCCACGCGCTCCTTAATAACTGGCTATTCAGTTTGTTGCAAAAATGCATCAAAATCACTTGTTCTAAAATGCATAATGCAACACAAAACACTCTGGAAAACGGCATCATCCACAACCACAAAGATGTGGACCTGGGGTTAAATAGCACTCCAAATAGCTGGTAACTTATGGACCTGTTGGTGCCACCTCCTGTGCTTTACTAGAGGTCCAACACTGGTATGAGCTGCCTCCCCAACCAGTAGTGCAAGTGGGAGAGAAGATCAGAATTTGTTTGCCATTTTCATAAAGCACCCTGGGATAGGGGAAAGGCCTTTGGTGCTACAGTATATAGGTGATCATTCTAATTGAATCTTGTACTCTTTCAGTGTATACCCCTTATGCCTGCCATCCCATTTATGGTGTCCTTAATCCTTTCCTAAAACACAGAGTTCCCAGTCATGTAAACGGCAACTCATTTCTGCAGTTGCTGTTTTTGGGCGATCACCACATTACTGCCATCACTACCACCAGAATATGTTTTCATAGAGAGCCCCAGGGGTACAGGAACTTATTAGATAAGTAATCGTTGTACTTATTCATTGTACTCTTCCAGTGTATATCCAATATGCCTAGTTTTGATCCTCTTTATGGCATCCACAGACACCCCCTCCGAAACCCAGGGTTCTCAGTTATGGAAACTGCAACTATCGCCGTGCTACCACCATTGTCACCCCTCCTCCCATTTACTATAGGTCCAGCTGATATGAGCTGCCTCCCCAACCAATAATGCAAGTGGGAAGCTAGACCAGAATTTGTTTGCCATTTTCTTAGAGCACCCTGGAATACAGGAAGGGCCGTAGGTGCTATATAGGTGATCACTGTAACTGTACATTGTGCTATTTCTGATTTAAAAAAAAAAAAAGGTTTGCATTGAAAAAAATCATATTTTTTTGCCAAACAGCAGCATATATGAGCTTTACATGGTATCATGTTGTATTACCTCCAATAAACATTGCTTGTAAGTAGCCTATAAGCAAGGGTTAAAGTATACCTTACATATGCTTCATAAAAGCAACAGGTATGCTCATCCTCAAGACATTTTTGCGGCTGTATAAGGATATTCAATGAAAAAATATTTTCACATACAAATAAGAAAAAAACATCTAGAACTAACAAAATAACATTTGTAGGATAGGAAAACATCTTTACCTGCTGACCGTTCACTATCCGGATAGTTCCTTGCCATATATTCCTCAACCCTCCAAAAATCTATTCAACACTAGTTGATGTGGTGCTAGACCTGGAACATCTAGCCATGGCTGCCATATAGAGAATCATTTTTATGGGCTTTTCTATGAAGATAGGTTAACTTTTCTTTAATAATCATTGAGTTGACCTGTTCTATCCATTGTCCCTTGGTGGACACCCTGGGAGAAATCCAAAATCTAGCAATTCATTTGCGGGCAGAGTGAAGTAAGCGCAATATTGCCACATATTTATTTGGAGTTAGTTGGTCCTCCTCCAGAGCACCCAGTAGACAGACAACAGGGTCCCTCCTTATCTGGTATTTTTTTACCTTGGATATTGTAGATGTAACCTCTGCCCAGTATTGAAAAAGCTATTATTAGACCCCCGTGTTGTCGTTGGCACTTCGAACATAAAGGACTGTCCCTACAACCCCATTTATGTAGCTGCTGAGGTGTCCTATAGGCTCTGTGAAGAAAAGAAAGAGGTGGGAGAGTTTCTGCATGGCCGACACTAACACCAAAGGAGCAGAAGATAGGCAAGCATCCCCAACCTCACCATCTATATTGCTCACATCTCTCTCCCATCCCCTCCTGCACAGCAGATCTGCGGCCCCTTGTAATGCATTTAGGAGCATAGAATAAACCCGGGAAATCATGCCCTTTTTGTTTGAGGCCATGAATACCTCCCCTATAATGGAGTGGTCTGTTAATGAGTCTTGAGGCCTGTGCTTGGGAACTCAAGACATGTCTCAGCTGTAAATATTTATAAAATAGTTTTGTGTGGATATTATAATCCTGTTGTATCTCTATAAAGGCTTTAATTATAGGCCCTTGATATAATTGAAATATATTTAATTCATGCTCCCTCCCATTCCTGAAACCCTTCCAGCTTCAGTATTTCCCTATATTGGGAGTTACGCCAAAGTGAGGTACATGACAGAAAGCCAGTTATATTTAAAGTTGCCTTCATATGTTTCCACAAAGTTTTTAGACAGAAGAGCTCAAGGCAAATGAGGAAAGCCTTCCTCCAAATGAGCAAGAGCAGGATAGTCCAAAACCTCAGGAATAAGCATGTTCCTATCTGAGTCCATGGGATCTATCAAATGAAAAAATGGACCAGGATGGTGCCACCATTAAATGAAAAACAAAACAAAATAGGTGAGAGTTTAGCAGCCTACTTTCATAGATGGAAACAATTTCCCATCGGTAAAATAGGGTATTAGGGTGGAAACGTTTTTAAGGCGCTTACTCATATAACGCATGTGCAGTGTATAATAAAGTGCAATAAAAAATGTTATATGGTTATAAATAACACAAATGCAGTGCATATTAAAGTGCAATAGTAAGTAATGGGGATAAATCTATGTAAACAGCAAAATTCAACAAAGTCCAATGCTAGAGTCTTTCACATAAAGACACTGTATATCTTCAATGTTGAAAGGAGGTATGCAAGCCCATCCACCAAGTGAAGGAAAACTGTGGCTATCAACAAGAAAGTTGGTTCTTCTGTAATATTAGAGTGCTCCACCACCACACGTGTAGATTCACTGCGCACTCACCAGATGTATGTAAAAAACCTGCGGTTTTGTCATCAAACATTACACTGGACCACCTTCTCCTCCACTAGGCTATCCTGGATGGCTCCATAAATGCAAATGCAGCAATTTCTCTCCCAATTCAAGTTGGGCAACAAATCTCATAAAAACAAAGGAACAAGCATCATAGCGCAACTCAATTGAAAGACAATCCATACAACGTAGTCTAAAATGTTTACTCACATTAAAAAGTGCTGTCTGCCAGCACTAGCACATTCAGCCTTAGTTGATTACAGTCAAATCGGCGTGCGTTCCAAGTCGCGAACCAGAAACTGAAACCGCATCAGAGGAGGCGGATGTGACCTCTATGCATTTCGTGGTAATACCACATCATCAGGAAGTACATCCTAGTGCCTATCTTTCGATCCTCTTTATGGCATGCAGTCCCGAAGCCAAGTGTTATGGAAACAGCAGCTAACTTCTGTGGCTTTTTTCTTTTTTTTTTTTTACATTCGTTGCCTCACCCCCACCAGAATTATGCTGTTTTCATAGAATGCACTGGGGTACAGGAAGGTCCTTAGCTGCTAAATAGGTGATCATTTTACTGTATATCTGTAAAGACCTGTTCAGTACATGTCTCCAATACATGCTCATTTCCCCATGTTTTGTCTCTTTATAAAAGTACAGATAAATATCTGTTCTGTCAGAAATCCAGCAAGTTCCTAATGCCCTGTAATTTCTACCTGTACTGCATTGAAATGTAAAGCAGGGTTATCAGTCCTGCCTAGTTAATCTCTGTGGACTACAGAACACCTCCTTCTATGTTAAAGAACTCCGGCCCCACTTACCTGAAGGTATGTCACGTACCTGATGGTAGAGTCTGACTTATGCAGCGGGCAACCTCTCTTACTACCCTGACTCGGATAACCCTTGGTAGAGCAGACAGGTGGCTGGGGAGTGCAGGATGGCACGAGGGTCGGACTGGGTCACTGGTGGTAGTAGAAGGTCCGCTGGAGTTCTTTGCAAACAGAAGCGTAGTGGTACAGGCTGGGCCGTGAACAGGCTGGTGGTGTGCGGTACAGAAGGAGCGGGCAAGCGGATGATCGGGTACAGGCAGGCTCGTCAACAGGCGGGCAGCAAGGTACACAAGGATAAGGCAGAAGAGTGTTCGTAGGCAAGTCGGGGGTCGGTGCAGGCAAAGATCTACCAAAGTCAAGACAGGCCGGGTCACAGAAACAGGTGGTCAGGTTTCAGGTCACTCAGGAACATACACAAACGCTGTAGATTGGACAGCACCGATTGCAGGGTGCTGTCAGCTTAAATGGCCGTCTGGGAGCCTGTGCCAGCAAGCACAGGCGGGCGCACGCAAACGCTACGTGTGCCCGCGCACAGGTGTCCCAGCCCGAGATCCAGAGCTGGTGGTGGTCTCCTGACAAGGTAGTACCTGCACATTTCAGAAACTCGCCCATCCAGTGGATCCATCATTGATCCCCTGAAATCATCTCATGCCTGGCCACAGCTATGTCCAGTGCCCCCATGTTCTATCTAACGTCATCGAGATGCCAGCCAGGTCTCTGGGTTCAGCAGGCGGACCTTTTGATGACTCCTTGATAGGCCCACCCCCTCCTCCTGTTCTTCTTTTTTTAAAGATCACATTTTAATAAAGTTTTACAGAAAAAAGAAGTAAACACCATTGAGAACATGTACAATGTACAAATCAGGACACATGCACAAGGGCATTTGGTTACACCACCACTGATTGCCTCAGCAAATACCATACTGTATGTTTGTAACTGTTAATAAATGGTTACCCATGATCCTCAGTGTTTTTGTATTTTTCTAAGCTCACTATGGCCTCTGATTGTCTTGCAGTGGAGTTGTCCCCTAAAAGCCCTGATCAGAGGGAAGCTGCGGGAGGAAATGGATGTGGCTGCTGCCATTGTGCAGGTGGTGACAGCCAATCACCTCCCTGTGATAGGTTTCCTCCAATCAGTGACTTGGAATATGGCTAATGTTAGTGGTGGTAAAATGAAGTATTTTGCGTCTGCTTTTGAATTCTAGGGAAAACACGAGAATGAGTCAAATGCCTCCCACTTTTTTTTTCAGTAACCAGCTGAAAAAGGCATAGTTGAATAAACTCAGAGAATGTTAATCTATGCTAGAGAAAAACAAACTCCAGAATTAGCATGGCTGTCAGAAATAGGTGATATTCACATGGAAGACAGCCGTTTCTGTGAGCACTGAGGTGTAACATTCTCCCGCTGGGGTGTTTATAAAGACAGTCTGTTTTAAAGGGAATGTTCAGCGATTTTATGTATTACAATTGTTTTTATTTTTTTATTCTGCTAAGGATTTAAAAAAAAAGTTTTAATCATTTACAAAATATTTCATATGAATGCTGCAGTCTATTATTCAACCTGTTTCTAAACTTACCAATAGAATAGATTCCAAATCATCATAATTATATATAGTTCTTTTAAAGGAGGACGTTTTTTGTTCCTTCTCAAAGCCCAGCTGCGGCCAAAGATTGTTTTATTTTATTTTTTATGGGTCGTGTGGAGGAGAGTTGAAACCTCGATCTCGATTGAAGAGATTTCTTCTCACCTGTCAGGACAGGACGTGAGGGGAAAGATCTCCCACTCACATTTTAGGTAGAGAAGGGAACGTTTATAATGACAATGTATTTATTGCTTTGTGAGTATTCCTATCCCAGGAGTAGCTTCCTCTATTTCTCGTATAGGATAGGATGTAAGAGAAAATCCTACCATTGGTGTCACAGAGACAAATCGTTTTTTTAACAATGGGGAAGGTCAAAAACCTATAGTGGGTTTGCTATCCATATTCTCAGTGACAGAAATTTTCTATTACTTCCTGTCGTGTCATCCTGAGAGTGAGGGGACTTTGTTAAAGAGGCTCTGTTGGGTTTTGTTGCTATGTCTCTGCTACAGAAGTCTCTCCTTCAGTTGTGCCACTGTGACAGGAAATTGTTAAAAATACTACAAACAGGGACACATTTAACAATATCAGCTATCAATGATTCCAACCTTCTCCTTGGAATTATGCTTTTGGGCACATATAATATTTCAAACCCCAGGCCGCGTGCCTCGTCATCTGGCCCTCACACCCAGTTTTGCAGCCAGGTTGGGGCACTTGTGGTGGGGACAGATCTCTAGAGAGAGAGAACGAGCTCCCAGCAAGGCAGAGCTGCCTACACAAGGAGGTACTAGAGCTTGGCCAGGTAGGAGAGAGTAGAGATGCGAGGAAGCTTGCACACTGTAGTGTACTCCTGAACTCCGCACTCTGTACATAGTGTACTCCTGAGCTCATCACTCTGTACATATCACACCCCTAAACCCTGCACTCCGTATGTAGCACACTCTGTGCATAGGGCACCCCTGGAACCGTACTCTATAAATAGCGCAACCCTGACTACTACACTTAGCATACTTTTTAACTCTGCAGTCTGTATATAGCGCATTCCTGAACTATGCACTCTGTATGCAGCGTACTTCTGAACTATGCATTCGGTATATAACACACCCCTAAACCCAGTACTCTGTATGTAGTGCACCCCTAAACCCTGCACTCTGTATGTAGTACACACCTAAACCCTACACTCTGTATGTAGTACGCACCTAAACCCTGCACTCTGTATGTAGTGCACCCCTAAACCCTGCACTCTGTATGTAGTACACACCTAAACCCTACACTCTGTATGCAGTACGCACCTAAACCCTGCACCCTGTATGTAGTGCACCCCTAAACCCTGCACTCTGTAGCGCACCATAAACTCTGCACTCTGCATAAGGCACCCCTGGAACTGCACTCTGTATATAACGCACTCCTGGCTTCTACACTCTTTACATAGCGCACCCCTGGCTTCTGCATGCTGTACTTGGCGTACTCTTGAACTCTGCAGTCTTTACATAGCGCATTCCTGAACTCTGCACTCTGTACATAGTGTACTCCTGAATTCTGCACTCTGTGCGTAGTACACCCTGAACTTTGTGCATAGAGCACCCCTGACTTCTGCCGTCTGTACGTAGCACACCCAAGATAGAACCGGCCATTTAAGGGCAACCATACTACTGATGCGGCCTGTGATGAAATTGAATTTGACACCCCTGCTTTAGGGACTCTTGCACATGGGTGCCTGAGTCCCTGCAACGTGAATTCAAAGATATTTCCCCCAACCTGAAAGCCCAGGTGCACAGCCACCCAAAAAAATAACATGAATGGATGTGCTCTGCTGTACTTGGGTCTACTCTAGTATTCATGTAAATACTCATATTCCAAGAGACAAAAATGTTGTGCTTTTGAAATACACCTGTAACGCTATACAAGTGTTTGTGAGTAGCAGCGTACAACCAAGTACAGCAGCACACGGCTTTTAATGTCTTCCTGGGAGGGGCAAATACGCCATAATTTTACATTGCACATGCTGTGTAAGGATTATTCTGCATAACACACAATGAAATAGCAGGTAAAGCCTAAAATGTTTAATGTATAGTGCATAGTAAGCGAAGAATTGAATTATATTCTTATAACAGCTCTGCCCAAATTACAAAGGTGTGAATATTTACTCTTCTATTTTTCATCCTTGGATTTTTTTCTTTTTTTTTTAATTCATAGTGTACATTTTTGGGCACAGCATTTATTTTCTGTCTGTCACATCTAAGGGAATATCTGACACTGCTCGATTTGCTTTTATTCCCCTTTTTATATCTCATACACTTCCTCTCGGGCTTGTGCACAGCATGTAGATTTTATTTAAATTGCTTTTGAATAGCATGAGGTTAGATACAAAACTGACATGGGTTCTTATGTTTCTCAATACCGCTATTCGTAAAATGGCTTCATATAGGGTTGGATATTTGCATGTAATTGTAAAACTCTCTGTAGAATGAATGATACATTTTTTTACCCTTTACATGAAAAAGTTGTGTCTGAAAAACTGCCATAAAGTGGTTGTCTTAAATTAATTCCAACATCCATAACAAAGTTGTTCCTTCAGTTGAAAAGGGAAAACAAAGAAGTGCCGATTCACTGTTGCATTTTAAAGATAAAAATCCAGATTAAGCTCTATATGGAGCACTGCCAGAGCCTCCATAGTTTGATTTTAGGTTGAATAGACTTGCCCCCACCACATCTCAGTGATATATTTATTTTCAAAGTCTTTCTATTTTTTCCAGAAAAATTGAAAAAAAAAAAAGGAGTGTGAAATATGTTATTTTACAATAAGTAATATATTTATGGCATGGTATTCACACTATACAACATGATGACCTTAATGAAATATTTCTGAGGCTTTATGTAAAGTATTAAATTGTTGCAAGTTATCTGAGCTGAAGACAAGCAAATCCTGGAATACAGTTCATGTAACACTTTTATAAATAAAAAGGGGCAGACTCGATGGACTACTCAGTCTTTTTCTGCCGTCACTTTTCTATGTTTCTATGTTACTTCTTAATGCAATTCTCAAACAAGTGAAATATGCATTTTTGCCACTAGGGGCACTGCAGGGGAAAGGCTCTGGTTTAGTTTGCTTGCGGGCTCTATCCTCTACCTCCTGCAGTTGGGTGATTGCTGGAATAGAGTAGATGATTCTTTTTTGACTTTTTTTTTTTATGAGGAAGGCACATACTGCAATAAAGCTTGTGAAAGGTTCTAACTCATCCCCACACTATCATATATGTGTGATTTTTTTTTTTTTTTTCCCCTCCAGATTAGAGGTGCACCAAATCAAAATTGTGGTGCTGAAACCACAAAATGGAATAGACATATGATGCAGACATATAAAACCCAGGAAGGGTCAACAAAGCACATTTACAAAACCACCTACCCAGTAATATATAAAACTGTATTACTTATACCCGAGGCATCATAAAATGTCACTGGGCATAAGTAAGAAACTTGTTAGGCAACATGGTGCAGGACCCTAGCGTGGGAGCAAAAATGTCACTCTGGATTTTGTAGAAAAATCTAAAATATTCCAGCCTGCATGACAACCCGATGGAAGGGTGTGCCATAATGTGGCAGGAGACTGGAGAATTATGGATGAAGAATAGGGGTGGTAGTCAAGGACTAACAGCGAGAGTCAAACTGAGTATCCAACAGGAAGAGGGGTGGGGAGAAGTAAACAGGAAGAGTACCCCCAGAATGGGGAGAAGACCAAGGTTGAAAGAAGAAAGAGAAAAAAGGCAGAGGGTACTTGATGCCTCTCGCCTAGGTATAAAGCATCAAGCCCAGGGAGTCAGGCAGGTTATAACATCTCCCACTGATGAGTGTCTGTGTAAACAAAGTGGTTCCAGGGTCTCCAGGTATTTCGAAAAGTCTCCTCCTGTCCGTGCAAGGTTGCGGTGAGATCCTCCATATCCCTTAACTTGTTTATTTTGGCAAACCAAAGGGCTTTAGATGGTGGGACCTCCAATCTCTAGCAAAGGGGGATGCATGTCTTGTCTGAATTTAGTAGCTGAATTGTAAGAGAGGTCTTTTTTTTTTTTTTTTTTTTTTTTTTTTTTTTTTTTTACAATAGTTTTTATTGAAAAATGTTGTTGTTTTATACATATACATCCGTACAGAGAAAAAAAAAAAACTGAGAGAAAGGAAAGAAAAGCATTCATTTGTGGTGCTTAGTACACCAATCTACAATCTACAAATCGTTGCACAGTTTACTTTACATCTCACATGAACCTGCAACCCCATTGAGCATGTAACCGTACATTCAAACCAGAATATAAACTTTTTGTACAATATGTATAGGGTGTTTTGTTTTCATGGCAAAGCGTATTCTCATTTGGTCACCCACTCAGTTCTTCTATGATTAACTTATGTCATTTACAACACTGAGTGCTCCAAATAGGTGTAACACTTCTACATAACTGAGCACCTGCATGCCATCAGACTCGTAGTAACATATATAAATCAATTTCTCTTCACTCGGCTGAATCTTTACATCGGTCGACAGAGCAATTTGTTATGCTTTCCCAAATACTAATTTCCTTGTAGCACTCTGAGAGAGACCTTGAAAAATGGCGCCAGACCTGGCACCGCCAGCCATGGCTCCCATAGCTTGTAAAACTTGTTAGGTGTACCTCTACGCTTGTTGCTCCTTCAATAATGTATCATTGACTTGAAGACGCCATTCCTCGAAAGATGGAGGACTCGGCGACAGCCATTTCAAAGCTATCATTTTACGCGCCAAGAATAGTAACCTGTTAACCGGTATTAACACTTCAGGCAGATATGCCTCCTCATCTAAACAGCCCAACAGGGTGATTTTAGGCTCCAGAGCAATATGTGTGGAAAATGTCCTATTAATGGTGTTTACCAGCTTATGCCAATACCTGAATAATTTGGGACATTTACATAGCAAATGGAGCAGATCCACTGGAGATTATTGACAGCGCGGGCAAGCCTGGGTGTCCCTTTTACCCCATTTAAATAACTTTTCTGGTGTTCTGTAAGTTCTGGGAATAATAAAGTTGGGTCAACCTTTGTGTAGCTGACACCGATACTGAAGGTAGCCTCTTTAGAATGGTTTGCCACTCTTCCTCTGAGATATCTCCCAGATCCTTTTCTCACCTTCTCCTACCCGGGCAAATGGAAACATCCTGTGGCCCAGACATTAGCTGACCATACAGAGATGAAATAAGGCCCTTTTTCTCCCTAGCTGAAGCTAGATAACTAATAAGTGGCAAGAGTTTGTCTATATATGTTTATTTTTTTTACTCTGAGCTTGCAACGCATGGCGTATCTGTAGATATCTAAAAAACTTGTGTTTGGGAAGCTGAAAATCCTCTTGGAGATTCTAAAATGATGCTCAGTACTTTTTGAGTGTATAATTGCACTACGTTCTGTATCCCCTTGGATCTCCATTGCTCAAAGCCCTCCAGTTTGTCTAACTCTCCATAGTGCTTGTTGCCACAGAGTGGCGTGTATTCTGAGGCTCCAGTATATCCCATTATTTTCTTCATTTCCCGTCACACTTTGTCCATAAGCACCATGGTAGGGCCAGAATGTCCTCGAGCAAGGCGCCCCGACTCCAGCTGTGCCAGCAAATCATATCGGGAATCATGGCTCAACAACAATGCCTGTATGGGATCATCCGAATTCATCTCTCCAGCCAGCAAAATGTTGAAGCTGGGAGGCCATGAAGTATTTCCTCGGCTGTGGAACCGCCAACCCACCCTCATCCTTGGGAAGCTGAAGGGTGCTTAGTTTTATCCTAGGATGCTTGCCTTTCCAAATCAATATGTGGAACATTGCTTCTATCTGTTTAAACCACCTTAGGGAGATCCAGATGGGTGAATTATTTAAAACGTATAACAGCTGAGGGGCCCAAATATTTTAATAAGAGTTGCCCGACCCACCACCGACAGAGGCAGTTTGGTCCATATATTACTCTTTAGCTTGAATTAATGTAGGATAGGAGACAGATTATAATGTATGTAGTCTTCCACCTTGGGGTGTATCCATATGCCCAAATATTTGAAGGAGGATACAATTTTAATTTGGTGCAGGGGTCCTCAAACTATGGCCCTCCAGTTGTTCAGGAACTACAATTCCCATCATGCCTAGTTATGTTTGTGAATGTCAGAGTTTTACAATGCCTCATGGGATGTGTAGTTCCGCAACAGCTGGAGGGCCGTAGTTTGAGGATGCCTGGTCTAGAGGGGAAAGGACCGATTTGTCCCAATTGATAAAACCGGAAAACGAACTGAACTTTTGGATAAGTGACTTAAGTGTGATTAGAGATCGGTCCGTATCTCCAAAAAATAGTAATGCGTTGTCCGCATATAGTGAGATTTTCTCGCATCTGCTCCCCATATTAAAGATGGAAATGGCCTCAGACTGCCTAATAGCCTCGGCAAGGGGTTCGATCGCCAAAGCAAAAAGCAATGGGAAAGGGGACACCCCTGCCGAGTGCCTCTAAAAAGTGGAAGAACTCAGAAACTGAACCATTAATCTGCATGCACGCCCTTGGATCTGTGCACAACAGATTAATACACCGTACAAATCTTTTACCGAGACAAAAGGCCTCCAGAACCTCCCACAAATATAAGTGTACATATTCGTCAGCACACCGTGGATCCTCGTCCAAAGTTTTCTTTATTGAAAAGAGCACATCACAGAAAAGTGCAACGTTTCGGAGCCGCTCAGGGCCCCTTCGTCAGGCAGGTGATATTTTGTGATGAGGATCCACAGTGTGCTGACGAATATGTACACTTGCATGACATTTCCAGGACCCAGCTGGTTTTCATTGCAGCACCCACCAACATAAGAGCCTAATTGCCAGGAAGGAGTGCGATAGGAAAATTGACAAAGCCTCCCACAAATATGTCCACTCAACGCTGTCGAAAGCTTTTGCAGCGTCGAGGGACAAAATGGCATGTTTTCGGGGTTGTCGGCCGGTAGTTGCATATTTAGAAAATAGTCCACGCAGGTTGATTGTGGTTGATCTAGTGGGGATGAAACCGGACTAGTCCGAATGCACCAGCCTCTGCATCACCTTGCTCAATCTTGTGGCTAACACCTTAGCTAGGATCTTAACATTCGAAAACGATATCGGACGATAAGATTCTGGCTCCATTAAATCCTTGCCCGGCTTTGGGAGCACTATAATGCATGCACTATTCATGATATCCGGGAGTTGAAAAGTTTCAAATGCCTTTATTAAGGACCTCAAGTAGTTGTGGCAGCAGCACCTCACCAAACTGTTTATATATCTAATCCTGGTTCCTTTCCATTTGAGGAATCTGCCACCGCTTGCCTGAGCTCCTCCATCGTTAGAGGGGCATTTAATTCCCTCCTGTCCTCAGTGGAGAGAGAGGGCAGTTTTAAGGGGTTCTTTAAGCCTTGACAAAGGATAATCAACTTTGCCCCTATATAGATTACTGTAGAATGTACTAAAGGAGTGCAGAATATCATCCTGGTCAGAAGAGCAGTTGCCTTCAGGAGTAGAAATAGATGAGATAAATTTATTGTTATCCTGAGAACTTGCTATCACTGCTAGCATGTGACCAGTCCTTTCCCCATCCTCAAATTGGCGACACCTGGAGTAAAATCTAGACCGGTCAGCTTTTTGTAGAGGTACATGTCTATACATCTGTTGTGCATCTTTCCATGTGGATTTATTTGAGGGTGTAGGGTCCTGTATAAAGTTAGAAGTCTTCTATTTCTTAATCGATCGCGGTGACAGAGGGAGTAGGCAGGCTGCGGGGTTCCCCTCTAAATGCGCATTCATCAGTTTCATGGTATGGGCCACATCATGCCAGAATTGACCGAGTTTAGGGCATGCCCAGAAAATATGGAGCATTGTTCCCTCCTCAGTACCGCATCGCTAACAGAGACTAGATACTTGAGGAGAGAAACGGTGTACGGTAGTAGGAACTTTATGCTATCGAGTCAGAATTTTGTAACCGGTATCCTGGACTCTGGTTGCTATTGAGGATTTCTGGGCGAAGTGAAGGATCGTCTCCTTCTGTCAATCCGTGAATTGCATATCCAGGTTTGTTTCCCACCTAGAGAGGTATAGGGGGACAAAACCCTCTTCCAGACATGTCAGCAAGGCATAAATTGTCGACAGGCTATGACGAACCAGTTCACCCTGTCGACAAATATTTTCCAACTCCGTCAACTGTCGGGATATGCCCAGGATATGCGAGTATCTTTGTAAAAAAGGGTGTAATTGAAGGCCACTCCAGAAGTCCAGTGGGGGGTCTGTAGCTGATACCCCAGCCACCGAGGAAAGCTACCCATCAGCATCCACAAAATCACAGAGATCGAGCCGTCCACTCAGTCAATCGCTGAAGGTGGGGGCTCTGGAGACCGGGCACAAATTCCGGGTTACCTAGAATCGGGATCAGCTGAGAGGGGATGGGGGACACTGATGAGTCTCAGAAGGTGTCTCTCACCACCCACAGTGTACTGCCCAGAGTAGGATGATCCATAAGGTCTCTTGGTAAGGACCGAGTAATCCACGGCCAACTCCTGGCCGTGCCATTAGAGTCCTCCAGTTCCATTGTCACTCAGTTCTTAGAGTCTGCATGGCAGTGCCAATCTACCAGTCTGGCTAGGTGAATTGTCCTATAATAGGTTTTCATATCAGGAAGGCCCACTCCCCCTACGCTTAGGCAAGTGGAGCAGTTGAAGTTTGATACAAGGCCGTCAGTGGGACCAGATGAATTCTCAGAGCAGGGAGCTAATTCCCTTGAAAAACACTTGAATTGGAAGTGCCTGCATTAAATACAACACCCTGGGTAATATGGTCATCTTGAAGGCATTGCATCGGCCAAACCATGTTAACGTGAGTGAGTGCCAGTGATGGAGATCCGTTTTAATGCGGGTAAGCAATGGGGGTAAAGTTTGCTACATACAGATGGAGTTGGTTGCCCAACGAAACGGAAACGCCAAATTCAATGACTTGGTCATGTCTTTGTCTGCCTTAATATTGAGGATCGAGGACTTGGTTAAATTGATTTGGAAAAAGGACAGGGAGCGGAATTCTTGTAAGAAAAGAACAAATTTCGGAAGTGATGTGAGAGGTTCCGTTAGGAAGAAAATTAAGTCGTCAACAAAAGCAGCCATTTTGTGCGTCCTTGATGGTTTTGGATATCCAGCAATGGTGGGGTCTGCCCTTACTGCGCACAAAAAGGTTCCAACGAGAGTATAAAAATCAGAGAAGACAAGGGACAGCCCTGCCTCGTGCCATTGTGGATATTGAAAAAGCTGGATCTCGTTCCATTCACCTTAACCACGGCTGTGGCATGGGAGTAAAGAAGATAGTATCCAGCTTAGCATAGAGGATCGAAGTCTGATATGTTCAAGGATGGCTCGCATAAAAGTCCAGTTTACCTGGACAAAGGCTTTCTCCGCGTCTGTAGACAGCAGGAGAAACGACCGGTGTGATGTTTGCGCGGCATGGATCAGATTTAGTACCCGTATGGTGTTGTCGTGGGGTTCTCACAGTGGCACAAAGCCTGCCTGATGTCTATGGATAAGACTCGGGATGTGAGGAAGCAGCCTGTTGGCTAGTACTTTGACGAACAGTTTCAAATCCGTGTTTCCCCGACCCCTTTTCCTGTCAATAATTAGGGATGGGAGTGTGTGTGGTGCTGTCCAACTGATCCAATTATCTTACCAATTATGCCTGCTCCATCTGGCCCTTAAGAACTTATTTTTATTTTATGCCTGATAATCATTAACATTTTTTATATCCCTCTACCAATTTTTATTTTTAGTCCCCCGCAGTTCCCTGCAGATTGTGTGGATTTGGGAGGTTGGGGTCCGGGTTCCGTTATGCTTGGGGGCTGTGACGCGCGCTGCGGGCTCCCTCCACCCTCCCCATTGGGAGGGGGCGGGGGCTCTGTCAGTGTGCGTCAACGTCACGCCATCCCGCTGCAGGCGCGGCGTCCATGGCGACGCTGCGGGGCGTGCGGGATCTACCACTCTCGTGGACAACAAAGGAGGTGTTGATGCCCGTGCCGTGCGTGGCTTCCCGACGCACGGGTGCCTCCTCCTCCCACAGTCCACGTGTGTGGCGTTGGCGGCGTGCGGGGGTGGCGTGGCCCATAAATGGACGCCACCTGGGGCTGGTTTACCACCGGGATTGAGGACCAGCAACACATGTTTTCACCAGGTACTTGTTTTTCTATCTTCTTACCCCACTGTTACATGGTTCCTCTGTTGTTTCAGCACAGTATGCACATTATTTTCACCACTTACTTCTATGTTTTCCCACTTTGCCTCATTCTGCCTTGGTTTGTTTTTCTTTTCTTTTCTATTCCTATGTTTTTTTCCCATTGTTTCCCACATGTCACCTTCCCCTTTCCCCTTGCCATTCTGTCAGTCCCTCACTTTCTATACATCCTCTTTCACTTTTCACTGCATTCACCCTCTTCTCATTTTCAACTGCCTAGTTTATCTTTTCATCCTTTCCATACAGACCACACATCACATTGCCCCCACTTGCTGATCTCATCCCGGTGCCTGATCATGCTCTGGTGGGATGTCCATGTGGGTTGTCGCTGCCCTGCCCGTCCGCCACAGCCCCCACCCATGATGATCCTGGATGGCCCCATACCTCTGACGCCGCACAACCGGCTTGGAACCTGCGTGAGTGCATACTCAAAACATAAACTCAATATTTAGTTTTGGGGACTGCCCATCGGGAGATGTCAGTCCCATCAATTTTCTATGAGGTCATCAATTAAGCTTATCCCCCTTTTTTTCTTTAATTATTTTCTCTACAGATTAACACGCTTGCTCCTGATGAGTGACCCCAAAAGTCACGAAACGCGTAGAGCTACCATTGTCGTGTTTTTTTTGCTACTACCAACATGCCATGTTTATAAATCTATTTTATGTTATACAAGGGGTATGACCCCCAGATACCTCAAAATACGGGCCTTGCAGTGTGTTACTGTTGATTTTAATATTGTGTATATATATATATATGGAATTGATGGATGGGGAACTTAGATCATGTATTGTACTGTATGAATTTCTATTTTTATAATCATGTTTTACCTGATTGGATCACGTGTGTGACCATGTATATGTTTAACTGATGATTACCTAATAAATTCATTTACTACCTCAATTGACCTATATCCATCAATAGATTACACTCAGACCACCACATCCTCCATGTAAAGTCCCACCTGTTCTCCAATTGCACAATTGTGCAATTTTGTATATATTATGTTTAAGGGATGGAAGCTAGAGCCTTACCAGGCTACTTTTAAGCTTCATATAAAGTCCCACTTTTTGTTCCCCGACCCCTTTTCCTTTTTCAAATCAGTGTTTAGTAACGCTATCGGGCGATAGTTCCCACAACGTAGTGGTTCCTTTCCAATCAGGAAACCAGGGCAATATAAGCTCTTAGGGTGTCAATGTAGTAATGTGACATTATTACATTGATCAGTGCTATAAAAATGCAATGATCAATGTGAAAGTGACACTGGCAGGGAAGGGGTTAAACTCTATGGGGCGATCAATGGGTTAACTGTGTTCCCTAGATGTGTTTTAAGTGTGTGTGTGGGGGGGCTGGGCTGGCAGAGACATGGCAGAGATCACTTTTCCCCATGACAGGGAACAGTAGATCACTGTCATGTCCCCTGTCAGAACAGGGATCTACCTTGTTTACATTGACAGATCCCCGTTCTGCCTCTGTAGTAGGTGATCGCGGGTTACCAGTGGACATAAAGTCTTCCTGACCCGCGGGCATGCTCACTTAGCGAGCGACGCGCACTCACCCGCAAATCGCTTATGGCGCTGATTCGCCCACTCAAGCCAAGCTGCCGCAGTAAAACTGTGGCGGCTGGTCGGGAAGCGATTAAGGTCCTGGAGTGGCCTAGCAGTCTCCAGACCTTGATCCTATAGAAAATATGTGGAGGGAGTTGAAGGTTTGAGTTGCCATACGTCAGCCTGTAAACCTTAATGACTTGGAGAGGATCCACAAAGCGGAGAGGGACAAAATCTTTGTGCAAACCTGGTGGCCAGGTGATCTACAAGAACATCTGACCTCTGTGACTGCCAACAAGGGTTTTGCCACCAAGTACTAAGTCAGGTTTTGCAAAGGGGTCAAATACTTATTTCACTCATTAAAATGCAAATCAATTTACAACTTTGAAATGCGGTTTTCTGGATTTTTTTTTTTTTGTTCTGTCTCTCACTGTTAAAATAAGCCTACCATTAAAATTATTGACTGATCATTTCTTTGTCAGTAGGCAACGTACAAAATCAGCAGGGGATCAAATCCTTTTTTTTTTCACTGTATGTGAAAAGCCACCACTGAAGTACATAGGATTTTGGGCATTTGAGCATTTTGGACCTAAAAACTTTCAGGTGTGAATGGGGCCTTATTCTGACAGTGTAAAGTATAACTGAAGGCAAAATGTTGTGTGGAGAGGGATTCGAACCTCCAGTCAGGAGTTATAACCCTCACTTATTCTACCTCATGGGTCTCCAGACTTTCTAAACAAAGGGCCAGTTTACTGTCCCTCAGCCTTTAGAGTGGCCGGACTGTGGCGTCACCATTGGTGTCCGTGAGAGAAATCATACCCCATTATTGGTGCCACTGGAAGGAATAGTGCCCAATTATTGGTGTCAGTGGGAGGAATAGCAACCCCGGCGGTGTCAGTGGCAAAAATTATGCTCCATTGTTAATGTCAGTGGGGGGCAGTGTTGCCAACCTCCCGCAACATTTTTACTGGCAAAACCTAGCAAATTTACTGGCGGAGCACATTTTTTACTGACAACATGAAAAATAATAGAACTCCTATTAAAAACGAAAACAATTGATATTGAAACACAACATGGAAACACTGACAATACCCATATCAAGTAATTTGCCTGATTTACACTTAAAAAGTCAGCACAGCACGGCAAATTATCAGACCCTGATATTTATAGACAGTTGCAAAAATCACTGCTTTTTACAAACTGTCAGTAAATTTACTGGCAGTTGGCAACCCTGGTGGGGGGCATCATGCCCCAAGGGGCCAAATAAAGACAAGCAGTTTGGAGACCACTACTTTATCCAAATGGAAAAAGGTTTGCCTTTAGACACCTTTAAAACGTTTGTCTGCATGTTTAAGTGTATAATAGTATATTATTCCAGATAATTGCTTGATTGCAATTTTGGGGTGCGCAGCAGAGTGGCTAGATGGTTAGCACTTCTGCCTGGAAGCACTAGGGTCGTCAATTTGTATCCCAACCACAGGACTACCTGATGAGTGCATTTTCTTCCTATACCTGCATGGGTTTCCTCCGGGTCCTCAAGTTTCTTCCCACACTCCAAAGACATGCTGGAAGGTTAATTGGAACCTGTCTAAATTGGCTGTAGTATGTGTATGAATGAATGTGCAATAAGGACCTTAAATTGCAAGTTTCTTGGGGGCAGGAACTGATAAAGTAGAGCTCCACCCAAAAGGGGAAGTTCTGCTTGTTCGCGCCCCCCCTACCACATTTTGCACTTCTTGGGGGGGGGGGGGGGGGGGGGGG
>BLSH010293200.1:14367-28511 GCA_018402905.1 Glandirana rugosa | reverse complement strand
GTGTTATATATATATACATATTTACTCATGTCCAATCTGAACGTACATTTTCAGTTTTTATGACTTATGTAGTATAATGTTTTTGAGATTATTAGATATTTGTATGTCTTGACATTTGGATGGGGTGTTTTTTTTTTTTTTTTCTTCTCCCTCCCTATACCAGGTGTTTTTTTAAAATGCAATCAATACACTGAGTGTGGGATGTCTTTCACCTGGGTGGGTGTGTTTTGTCTAATGAATTCCCCTATAATAAGAGGGGCATCAGCACTATGTCTTTGTAATGATTAAGCTCGTATTGTACGAGTGAAACGCGTCTACGTCTTACCTGTATTTGCCTGACCAATAAACAGCAAGCTTATCATTGCTCGTGGAGTGCCGTTTCACCTTTTTCTTTTCCTATGGACATGGCGGCGAGCCAAGAACGGCACCCGGACACACAACAGATTTCCTCTCCACCAGCTTGAGCGGTGCACTCCTCTTGTTTGTTCACAGTGGACTTGGGACCCTGTGAAAACAGGGTCCCTGGTCATCCCCCAAAAAAAGACATGGCAATTGTGGCATGTCGGGGGATCACCTTCCATTAAAGCAGAAGTTCCACTTTAGGGTGGAACTCTGCTTTAAGACCTAAGTATGAACATGTGCTTTCTGTACAGTCAATCAACACAGGACTTTTATGGACTTCCCAAAGGTACATTAAACTAATTTTTAGCATATGTACTTTGAGCCAGTGACGCGAGACAAGCATACTTTAAAGTGCTCAAAAAAATGAAGATTTGCTTTGTTATAAGGAACATTTACAAATGTTAATTATACCTAATAATTGTCCTGAAATAAATGGTCTTGTGTTCCTCCTGAACAACAGCAGTGCGCTTCCTGGTATGCAAGGCCTGTCTCCAGGGCAGGCATCTTCCCTCTGGCTTCTTCCGGGTGCCAGTCTTCAGCCGTATTGGTTGGCCGCTGTGGGAAGACGTCACTCCTGCGCATGCGCAGAGGGGGGGAGGGGTCATTCATACAGGCACGCTATTGCTGTGCTGGAAATGTAAACAGCTGCGCATGCGAGGCTCCATTTGCATTCTCTGACGGATTGCGAACAGGCAGGTAAGTGTATTTCATTGCATAAGAGACATTGCATGTATCTTCTGCTATAAAGAACCTGCCTGCTTCCAATTTTTTTTTTTTAATTTTTTGCGTTCACGTCCATTTTGAAAGTCAGTGGATCAGCAAGACAGCAAGAAATTTTTAAGTTACATTTAGCCTAAATATTCCTTCAGTACATGAGATTTTGTGAAGCAGCTGGCGGTACTATAACCAGTATTTCCATAAAAGCATTAGATCTCATGCACATGGACACTTCTGATGCCCTAAGGGCACAGATAGCCCATCCAGCTTGTCGCAATCGATGGACTCAAATATACGGCTATACTCTATTCTGAGTGGTACTTAACGTGCAGGATGGTATGCCCTCTATTCAGAGAGTCTGTGTTTTTGTGACATATTTCCTTTTATGCATATGACCCTGTACAACAGTAGCGCTTCAAACAGCACACTGCCTCCATGTATTTCAGCCTGTTATTTAACAGGCTGCATGAGGCGGGTTGTACTTGCCACCTGTGCCCCCCAAGCACCGAAATACACCTGTTTTTATGATGTACTGGCAAAAGCACCCCATTCATGAGGCCATACTGGCCTTTTTTTAGTTTTTGATAGAGTAGAGAGGGATTAGAATGCTTATCAGATTTTTTTTTTTTTTTGCTGTATGTGTCCCCGTTAAGGAGATTTAAGCCTCCTGAAAGTAAAAGAAAATGACAAATTTTGGGCTGTCCCCAGAAAAGAAATAGAGGGCCAATCTTCCAATGGGGACACTAGTTATGGTGACCAGGGGGTCCCCAAAGAATACCCTTAATTTGCAGGAATTCCTTCTATGGCTATGGGACAGGAAGTGAAGGGAAATCTCATAATGGGACACAGATCTGACGGGTTATAACCCTCCCTTGCTCTATCCAAAATGAAGTAAAACATTTTGCCTATAGTTCTACTTTAAAGGGATAGTTCAACTTTACCACAAAGCTGCCTATGCAGATAAGGGGCATCTGTAGATAAAAACAAACTGTGCAGCTCTGACTAAAGTTGAATAAAGACCTTGCTATAGGTGTAGGCCTTTTACATATCTTATGAAACCTGACTGGCCCAGGATGTTGCTGAGATCTGGCCATCCCTGCTCACCTCCACCATCACAGGAGTGAGCTCTGAAATGTTGTGGGGGTTTGAATGAGAGAAAGAGATCACTCCTGTGATGGTTGAGGTTAGCAGTGATGACTAGGCCTCCCTTAGTAATGTCCTGGGAGTACTCCAGTCAGGCTTATAAGGTATGTAAATGGCCTACACCTATAGCAAGGGTATTATTCATTTTTAGGCAGAGCTGCACAGTTTGTTTTTATCGACAGACGCCCCTTATCTGCACAGGCAGTTTTGTGGTAAAGGTCAACTATTCCTTTAAAGTAAAACTATAGGCAAACAATTTATATCATTTTGGATAGAGCAAGGGAGGGTTATAACCCCTGTCAAATCTGTGTCCCATTATGGGGATTTCCCTTCACTTCCTGTTCCATGTTCCACAGTTTTTGTTTTTTTTTATTCTGCAAACATCCATAACCTGCATAGTCAGGTTTTTTTGTAAAGGTGAACTATCATTTTAAGGAAAGAAATAGTAGTGTATCCAACAGAAACCAGTCAGATTTTTTTCTCTTCTAGTTTTTGTAAACCAACCCCAAAGTTTTTTTGTATTTTTTCTCTTCTGGAGTAGAATTTTCCTTTTTCTTGTGTTTTACAGTCCCAAAATTGATCAGAGTGGTGCTCTCTGGAAGCTATACATTGTGATGTTCCAGAGATGATCAGGCATATTTGTCTTATTACGCATGCAAGAGCTGCTTTAAGTATTTTATGACTTTGCCCTTTGTTAATTGGAATATATATCTCAATGCAATCTCATTGTGATATGTACACTAAGGTGTATTTTACCTTTTTATCTTCTATGGTGAAGGGAAGGATATGAGCTGTTTGTGTATTAGTTCAGGGATTAACATGGTTCCAGTCGTTTCGCTAGCGCTGCTCCGATAATTCTCAGAAGAATATAGCAATAAGCAGAGTGTTCCATCAGAGAAATGCCTTTTATCTGTGGAAAAAACAGTTTACAATTCCTCACTTGCAGAAATACAGCTCATTATTTTGCATCCCTGCAAGATGTGCTGATTATTCAGAGTGCACTATTCATCTGATGATACAAATGTTATGGAAAAGCCTTTTAAACGTTGCATAACATTAGTTTTTAAGCGTTGCGCAGTGAATGTATGCTGTGTCGCAGTGGGAGGTGATGCACTTTGCATAAGGCCATTTGGCGGCTTGTTATATAATGCAGGTGACCTTTATATGAAATTCTTTAACCTTCGGCATGTCACGGGAGACCGAGGCGATGGGATTTAATACAACGTGAATCTTATCTGAATAAAAAGTCACTTTTATTACAATGAAAATATTAGCATTAACTGGAGGGGCCCTCCAATTCTTGGTATAATTGTTAAAGATATGCTTCTGCAAAGTGAACCTGTCACATGCCTGGCCAATCCAAACTTGGTGCCTGATGAACAATAGGGAAACAGAGGTTAACCTCAATGAAAACTGCATGTCAATAGATCCAGAGAGCAAGGAAGCTGATTTTATAAACACAGGTAGGAGGGTAAAGATACTTCAGCCTGGAAAATACACTCCAAAGTCTCTATAAGGACCCGGCTTACCTGCTCAGTTTCTCAGATAATTATCCTGGCATCCATCTAGAGTGCCTGGCTCTCCTGCTGACTTAAAGTGACCCTGTAGCCAAATAAAAGGAAAACCCTTAAAAAGAAGAGCTTTAATACATACCTGATCCACTACCTGTGCTTTGTATTTAAGATCGCAGGCAGAAATTTTTAGCATCCTATACCTCTGGGTGTGTCAGTTGCCTGCTTCCTTTACAACTTTTATTCTACCCACAGAATGTTACATTGCTGCTGTGTCTGGCCACTAGGTTACTCTTAACGCCTACTTAAATGCCCTTAGAACGCAGGGGTCTTGTAGAATACAAAAGATAGTCATTCCAATTTTTTGCATAACATTTGCCCAACTCTTTATCAAACGCATATTTTCCAGAAAAAACAAAAAAACAAAAACTTTTTAGTGCACACAAACACAATATAATACTCATTTGTTTGGTAAAATATACAAGATTGGGTTGCATCCAGTAAATAGATACCAAGCATGGGAAGTCTGAAAAATGTGCGCCTGTAATATAGCAAAAAATGATGGTACTTAAAGAGGTTGTAAAGCCTCAAAGAAAAAAAAAAAAAAAAAAAAAACCTGTAAGAGAAAGGCATCACATACTAGCTCATTATGAAATACTTGCCTTAGAACGAAGCCCTGTATCGGAGTCGGCACTCCAAGTACAGGGCCGACATCTTCCACCTGAAGTTACTTCCGGGTTCACGGCTCCGGCGCTGTGGTTGCGTGCGGGAGCCGTCGGTAACGGCACGGCCCCATATAAACGGCACCAAGCGGCCCGTTTCTTCAGTGCGCATGTGCCGATGACGTCCATATATGCAGATAAAGGGAGTATCTCCTAAACTATGCAAGTTTAGGAGATATTTCCGGGACCTACAGGTAAGCCTTATTATAGGCTTACCTGTAGTTTAAAGTGATTTAAACCACTTTAAAAATCTCCATAGGTAACGCTTCAGAAGTCTTTACTACTCATCAGTTTAGAGTTAACCGCAAGCTCTGGCTCTAAAATTATTGCTCTAACCCCCTGAGGTTTGTGACAATAACCTGACGTGTGGTGTAATTGCGGTCTGCATACATATGTGCACCATGTTCACCTGTTTGCATTTGTTGCTATGTGCGGACAACAGAGTTTTTTGATGCATATAATTTTTTAAAACCTTTTATTTACTTTTTGTATCTAACGTTATTGCTATCACAAGGGGTTAACAAACTTGCATATAATAGCAGTGGGCAGGTGACAGGTACTTTTATTGGAGAAATTGGGGGGCATTTTCCCTGCCTTCCAAAGCATCTAACTGAGCACAGATCTGCTTGGTTGGATACTTCCCTAACTTTTGGTTTCATTCTGTGCAGAGGGGGTTGAAGATCGAATGTTCTTTGGCCTCCAGAAGCCGGCGAATGTGGTCCCAGGCTCCTGGTAAGAGTGGGTGAGCCTAGGTACTAAACTGGGGTTGGTTCCTAGGCTGGGTTGGGGGGTTGGGGAACTGCGCTGCTTGCACTGTAAAAAAAAACAAAACAGGTATTTTCCATATTTGCTGAAAATGTTTATAGCTTCATTATAAAAGAAAACAAATGCATCTAAGAGATATAAGCTGCAATATAGTACATTTTTGTTCCTGGAAGTCTGACCTGGAAGTATACGGATAAGGACCACTAAATTTTCTCTAACTTTTTTCATCTGCATTGTGGTTTTACCTCAGTAATTTAGAAAGCACCAAAGACGGTAGGGCAGCAAAAGATAAAACCAACATTTTCGGAAGAAGCCTTTGTGTTTTCCTCTGGACTTGTTTACTTTAGAAAATAATTCTTGTCATGGTATATATTTCAATTATTAATTTATTCAGCTTGGGCCAATGTAACTACAGGTAAGTGTATAACATACCTGGACGATGCCCTTGGAGGCTGTATATCACTGAAGTAGACTGCGCTACTCCAGTGATCTCCACTTGCTTCCAGGTCCTGTGCTGAGTGGTGGCCTAAAGCCTTATGAATACAGGAGGCTAGTCGATCAGCATGGGGGCCATTCAGAGAATGCTTTGCATTTTCTGAATAAATACAAAGCATTCTCTGACTGGACGAGTTGGAGAATGTGACACCACCGCCTCTCCACCACCACCACCACTCCACCTCGTCCATTCAGAGAATGCTTTGCATTTTTTCAGAAGAGCATCCTGTGTGAAGTGCCCACATTGAGCAGATACTCTCATTGTTCACAATGTAGCAGGCCAGTCCCTCAGCACTGTACCCAAGTGTTAGTGGAGATCACTGGAGTAGCTGTGTCTACTTCATTGATTTCCAGCTTCCAGGCAATGTATGTTATGAACTTTGTTATGGTATATAGTACATGGTCCTTATTTGCATACTTCCAGGTTAGCAACTGACAATCTATTAAAGTCCTAAGGATAACTAAACCCCAAAACAAAAATATGACAATTTTGTATTTTATGTTATGTGAAAAAATGTGAGAAAATAATAATAATAAAGAAAAGATTGAAAAAACAAAAATATATTGAAGCTTACAGACCTTATGTGGTGGTTGCATTTTTATTTATTTTTTTACTTCAAGCTATAAACATTTTCAGCCAACACAGAAAATACATGTTGATCTTGCCAGAAATGCAATGTCCTTGTCACTTCCTGTGAGTTGCACCTACGAATATCTTCCTTCCTAGCTATCTTCTGTAAATTACCATTTGCCCTGTCCCCATGTATTGGAAACTAAGAGATATTGACATGTTTGTAGTCAATATTATAAGCATATGGTAACAGTCATGGCTTCCTCCATAGATACAGTGGAGGAGTGTCCTAGTCCCCCCAAGGACAGTAAGTGTGTTTTTTTTTTTTTCAGGATTACCAGGTAAAATAAAGCAAAGGAAGCTTGAAAAATACTCACCAAAGACCAGTAGATTTTTGGTTTTAGGTTTAGATGCACTTGTTAAGGGCAGCATGACAGGCAGGTGACACAAAATAAGACATCTTTTCAAATTTCATGTATTTTGGAAAGGAAGCATCGTGTAAATATAACAATAAATTGTGGTACATACACACGCTCTCCCCAGAGTTCCTTAATATCTAGACAGTAGCAAACTTTGAGCTACAAACATCATATACAGTATGTTTTCATTAGAACAGGGAGGAGTTCCGGGCAAAAAAGTAATGCAGTTGCCAAACATGGATAGATACCAGAAAGAACCATAAGCTGACATATGGACACTGGGAATCGGGTGGAGATGGGAATCACATTGTATTGGGATGACCCCTTCTCAAGTGAGATTTACCTAGTTGGCGGCTACTATTTTCTGAAGGAGAGCTCAGCCATCGGGTTTTCTTCTTTCCTTTAAAGCAGACCTAAACCCTCCCATCATTTTCAGCCAAGGAAGCTGCCATCTTATGTAGGCCATACATGGGTCAAATTCCGAACAAATTTTCTTTTGAAAATCAGAAATGTGTGTTTTGTGATCCAATGGTGCCACCATTGATTTTGAAATTCGACCAACCAAGCCTTCCATTTCACCTCATGTTGCTACAGAAAGAAAATTTTAATGGTCAGGAATCTTCTTTTGTTTCTGGGAATTTTCTTTTAAAGGTGTGAAATTCAAACGAAAATTATTTTTCAAAACAAAATTCTTTCAGAATTTGACCCATGTATGGCCAGCCTTAGCCTCTGTTTGATCTTCAACTGATAAGTGCTGCACATGTGATCAGTTATGACATCAGCCATTTGATGATTTTACAGTTTGGTTGAGAGCACAAACAATGTAACTGTTTTTTAAAACTGTCAATCGATAGGTTTAGTTCCAATTTTAATCATGCATTTCTCTGGTGCCACCTGAGTGTGTCTAATCCAGCCTTTTCCAACCAGGAGGGCCTTCTAGGTTCTTCAGGGGTATCTTAGCAAAATTTCTAAAATTTGGCCAAAAATTGTCAACAAGCCAGTGTTGTGGATCAAGCCTGCCTTTTTTTTGTTCCACAGAACCTCAGTTTTTTTTTATTGTGCAGCATTACAATTTTGGACACCATGTGGGCCTGCTGCCAGCAACCCAGCAACCAATGATATCAGATTGATGAGCAGGACGTCTGGCGCCAGAGGACATCCTTGTTTGCCCCTCCTCTGCCCCTCTGCGTCAGCACTGGGGTCACATTAGCTGGGTGTGGGAGAGAAACCAAAGGAGAAGAGAAACATCGGAATACTAGTTAGTATTATGCTACACTATGTAGCGCTACCCCCGAAGGAGCCGCTGAAGTATATTTGGTTCTGTACTCTGCCTCTCAAACCTGAGAACAGTTCCAACCCCTCTGGAACGCCTAGTATGCAGTATTAGTGTAAAACACAGCAGTAGAAAAGAAACACAAACTGTGGTAAACCAAAAGGTATGTTTACTGATGTGATAAAGGTATTCAGGGAGGGACAGAGGGTAAAACAGAGGGGTGGTGGTGTCTGTCTCTATGTGAGAAGTGATCTCAAAGCGAGTGTGAATGAGGACCTAGTTGATGGAGAGTGTGATGAGTCTGAAGCATTATGGGTAGATCTGCATATGGGTGTGCACACTACAAAGGTTATCATTGGAGTTTGTTATAGACCTCCCAGTGTTAGAGGAGGTGGAGACTCTGCTCCTTGCACAGATGGAAAGAGCTGCAAGGGCTGGGATGGTGATAATGGGGGATTTTAACTACCCAGAAATTAACCGGAGTAATGACACTGCTGGGACAGCTAAAGGGAAAAAATGTATAAACCTATTTCAGGACAATTTTATGGTCGTTTATTGAGGCCCCAACTAGGAATGACGCTTTGCTGGACCTGGTAATCTCAAACGATGCAGAGCTTATTACCAATATTCATATAAAAGAACATCTGGGTAACAGTGACCATAACATGGTTTATTTTAATGTAAGTTGCAAGCAACAAACACACACGGGAAAGATAAATACACTTCATTTCAAGAGAGCAAATTTTACAAAGATGAGGGCTGCTCTCCAGGACTTAGACTGGGGGGGAATATTGGCATCGATGAACACCGAACAGAAATGGGAATTTTTCAAAAAAACTGTATGCGAACTCACTGCAAAGTATATTCCCATGGGCAATAAATTTAAAAGGCTAAAAAGAAAGCCTATGTGGCTCACGGATAAAGTTAAAAAAGTTATAAATGATAAGGAAAGAGCATTTAAAAAATATAAAAATGAGGGAACACTATCATCTTTTAAATGTTACAAAGAATATAACAGAATATGTAAAAAGAAAATCAAGGATGCAAAAATTCACAACGAACGACAGATTGCAAAAGATAGTAAGACAAACCCCAAAAAATTCTTCAAATATATTAATAGTAAATAGGTCAGGTCTGAGCATGTATGCCCTTTACAAAATAATCTAGAGTGCGTGACTAGGGACAAAGAGAAAGCAAACTTATTAAATACTTTCTTCAGCTCTGTGTATACAAAGGAACATGGGGGAGCTCATGTCCACGTCGGGGGTGGTAGTGACACAGCCCCAAATGATCCACAATGGCTCAAAAGGGAAGTGGTCCAGAAGTATTTAGACAGAATAAAGGTAGATAAAGCACCTGGACCAGATGGCATCCATCCACAGATCCTAAAGGAATTGAGCTCTGTCATTTCAAAGCCATTGTATCTCATTTTTAGGGACTCCTTAATGACTGGAATAGTACCACTGGATTGGCGTAGGGCCAATGGGGTGCCCATATTGAAAAAGGGATCAAAGTCTTTACCAAGTAACTATAGACCTGTTAGTTTAACTTCTATAGCTGGGCAGATACTGGAGAGTTTAATAAAAGACCACATAGATGAGTTCTTGTTGGATAAAAATATTTTAAGCAACAGACAGCATGGATTCATGAAAGTCAGAAGTTGTCAAACAAACCCGATTTCTTTTTATGAGGAGGTAAGTAAAACCTGGGACAGAGGGGTGGCTGTGGACGTGGTATACTTGGATTTTGCGAAAGCTTTTGACACTGTTCCCCACACACGGCTAACGTGTAAGGTAAAGCCTACAGGCTTGGAAAGATCAATTTTTAAATGGATAGAAAGCTGGCTAAAAGACCGAATTCAGAGAGTATTGGTTAATGATTCTTATTCTGAATGGTCTGATAAGGTTATCAGTGGTGTACCCCCAAGGTTCAGTGTTGGGACCCTTACTTTTCAATATATTTATAAATGATATAGGGTCTGGGATTAAAAGTACCATTTCAGTGTTTGCAGATGACACCAAGCTATGCAGTGGAATAACGTCCTTGCAGGATGTCTCCAACTTACAAGCTGACCTCAATGCACGGTCTAAATGGGCGACTGTGTGGCAAATGAGGTTTAATGTTGATAAATGTAAAGTTATGCACTTGAGGGCTAAGAATATGCATGCATCGTACATACTAGGGGGAGTACAACTGGGGGAATCCATAGTGGAGAAGGATCTGGGGGTTTTGGTAGATCATAAGCTTAATAATGGCATGCAATGCCAAGCTGTGGTTTCCAAAGCAAGCAAAATCCTTTCTTGTATTAAGAGAGGTATGGACTCCAGAGATAGACATTATTTTACCCCTGTACAAATCATTAGTAAGACCTCATCTGGAATATGCAGTTCAGTTTTGGGCACCGGTTCTCAAAAAGGATATCGGGGAACTGGAAAAAGTGCAGAGAAGGGCAACCAAACTAATAAGAAGCATGGAGGAGCTCAGCTATAAGGAAAGGTTAGAGGATCTGAATTTATTCTCTCTTGAGGAGGAGATTAAGGGGGATATGATCAACATGTACAAATATATAAGTGGTCCATATAGTGAACTTGGTGTTGAGTTATTTACTTTAAGGTCATCTCAAAGGACAAGTGGGCACTCTTTACGTCTAGAGGAAAAAAATTTAATCTACAAATACGGAAAGGTTTCTTCACAGTAAGAGCTGTGAAAATGTGGAATAGACTCCCTCCAGAGGTGGTTTTGGCCAGCATGGTTGATTGCTTTAAAAAAGGCCTGGATTCTTTGCTTAATGTAAATAATATAACTGGGTACTAACCTTTTTAGGTAAAGTTGATCCAGGGTGAATCCGATTGCCTCTCGGGGAATCAGGAAAGGATTTTTGCCCCCGTTATAGCAAATTGGATTACGCTTTTCTGGGGGGTTTTGCCTTCCTCTGGATTAACTGTGGGTGAAAGATTGTATATGGGATTATTTGGTTATATATCATTTTTTTTTTTTTTTTTTTGGTTGAACTAGATGGACTTGTGTCTTTTTTCAACCTGACTATGTAATTCAAAGGTGTACAACATGAACCGACTCTTTATGAAAATACCCTAGGTGAAACACCGCTGGTGGTGAAAGCAGCAACAGCAGTAAATATCAGATGGTAATAAACAAAGAACAATCAAATATTAGCAACCCTTGTTTTACTTGTGCAGCCTATGCGGACACGCAAAAGGGATGCAGGGGAACGGCTTTCAGCTATGTCAGACCACTCCCTCCTGTCCCTCAACTCACAGGCGCAAACAATAAAGGAAATAGCATAACATTTAGCAAACTGTTATATCTTGTGGAATTTAGCCTGCTCCTTTAAGAATAGAGTTCAGGCAAGTCCAGTCTCTAAGGGTGTGGTAAAAAAAAAATCCCTTATGGACAAGGGAAGGGAGGCTAGCTGTAGTCCCCAGTTAAAGAGATTAAATCTTTTGGTCATCAGCTAGCTCTTAAGAGAACTTTCGTAGGAGAAATCCTGAATGGCAAAGCAATATGACATACATGGATTATCAAACAAAAATGCCGGATCTTCCTCAGCAGGGGGAATAAGGAGAACGTTTTCTGTATACAGTGTCTCTGTATCTGGATGGCCCTGTGTCCTGTGGCACTACAGGTGCCAGTAAGGTTACTAAGAGCAGTGATGTCTGTATAGAGTGTTCAGTGGGCAAAGTGAGGTAACTCTGTGTGCCGTGTCCTTGTTTCCTGCGAATGGGCAAGTGCCCTCTTACCAATCCTGCGGTTAAGGCCTAAACAAATGCCCTGTAAAACAGGCAGGCTCTTCTAGTGACCCGACTGGTCACCTCGCACTGGAATACTTCAAACCGTTGGTGCAGGTGCGCCTGGATGTGCACCTGGGATCCCCCTCTCTAAGGCTGGATGTCCCGGATCGGCCATGGATGTCCGGAATAACGTAGTGAACTGACCCGGGAGGCAACACCTCTCCCCTGGGTCCAGACTCTTCTCCTGCCTCGTGATGACTGAATTCCCTCAGGCAAACAAGATGGGGTCTTTGGTTCCTTTTCCCCAGAGCATGCTGGCTCTTGTAGTTCTATACAGTTCAATCTGAATGTGAAACTTGAGTCCTGGGACTACAATTCCCTGCATTCACTGCAACAATGTTGCAGTATTTTCTGATACTGCAGGTAAATTAGCCAGCTCCTTGCTACATCTATATACAACTATTTGTTTAGTTTTTAACATTTTAGAAATGGGTGGCTCAAGATTGGCCAGAATTAAAAAGAGTGCGTTGAGTTAAAAAAAAAAAAATTAAGAAACATTGGTCAAATCTAAGTGAAGTAAAACAGTGGTCTGACCCCTTTCCATGAAGCCCTGTTCATATGTTCCTAAAAATGTCCAATACAAGAGTACATTGTATTGTAACATAAGCGAACGGCAAGTGTTATGTTCCACCCACGGAATGTAGTGTCCAACCACGTGAGCTTCTTTGTTTGCACTCATAAATTAAAATAAATGATAACATGGGTAAACTGGTGTAATACTTAGATACATTTCTATGAAAAATAGGCAAATAAAAGTTGAGATATTGCTTATGATGACTAATGGAATTTTTCATTCTGAAATCTGTGGTGTAAAGAAAACAGTTGGAGGACGTTGAGCCAATGGCTCTCCTTTAGTTACACAGAATATATGTTATTAGTGTTTGAGTATTTCTTCCATCTCCATCACATGGCTGAATATATCAATACTGTCATAATAATAAAATTCAGGCATGTCAGATTTTATTTGCTGTCAGCTAGAAATATTATTATAGATGAATCCAGTTTACGTATGAGTGCAAAAGGGATTCCAAATGATATACTGTATATGTAAAACTGTCCCTTGCATAGTATAGATTAACCCTGGTGCTGGAATTAGATAGTGATGGATACATCGATGATTGATTTATATTTTATTATCTTGGTCACATGACTTGGGAACATCCTTGATCAAATCTATCCATGGATTTCCAACAAATTTATGAGTTAAAGCATTGCTTCTTTTCCATGTGCACAGAAAATAGCATTTTTATAGCGTGCAGTTTAAATAGAATTCACTCTAATTGCAAATTACTGACAAAACATATCCGTAAAATGAAATATTCCCCTAATAAAGTATCCGTGGCAGACGCAGTAAATTTGCCTTTCGCTGTTAATGCAGCCATTGGTTCCAAATGTTACAGCGAATCAATACTGAAGTGTGTTTATACTTTCACCTGTGAAATATCTGTGCGCTGAAATAGAAAAAGAAAATGCCACACAGGTGCTGGGGAAAGCAAGGACATTGCATGGGATGGAATATTAATGGAGATGCAGACATTTCATTCATCTCCACTAGGTGGCAGAAGTCAGGCAGCTCCTAGGGACATTCATTTAGTTTTTACATTAGAAGATGCTGGGATATTTGAAGTAGATGAGCTACAAATCGGTGGAGTTAAAATTAGGACTGCCTTTGCCAAATAACAGCAGGTGCAAAAGAGCAATCTCTCAATTCTGCAATTGTACACAAAGGTCATATTCTTGCTCTAGCCTTGAGCCTGATACATACAGGTTTACAAATGGGGTAACCAGCGCACATTGTTTACGCCTGCCCCCAAACATAGTTTCTAATATACAAGCAAGCCATTAGTGAAGCATTTTTCTTCTCTTGCATCAAGATGAAGGTTGCCTGTGTGTGTGATATAAAGACATTTTATCTCCTCATTTTTTAGCTAAGCTGATTGTGGCTCTGAAGTTGCGTACTCATGCCACACATATGCATCCAACGTTTGTGTTCTAACCTACAGTTTCTTCATTTGAGATATATTACCAGCGCATATAAACATTCAACAAAAACGAATCTGATTTTAGAAAAATAAACAATCACAAGCCACTTAAATGTAATCAGATTTGCAAAAAAAGTGCATAATACACATTTGAAATACACACTGTATATGCTTTAATTGCCAAAGAGTTGTCATTTTGTTCGAAACATTTAGTGTTCTGACAGACTTGTTTTACTGTTGAGAAACCGTTAATTTCGTATATGTCACACATAAAGTTTACACATAATACGTGAAAAAAACGTTTAGACTAATGTAAATTCACCGAACACTAACAA
>BLSH010293200.1:0-14357 GCA_018402905.1 Glandirana rugosa | reverse complement strand
TATATATATATATATATATATATATATATATATATATATATATATATATATATATATATATATATATATATATATATGCTTTAATTGCCAAAGAGTTGTCATTTTGTTCAGTCTTGTGATTTACAAAGCAAAGCCAGGTTGTGACCGTGCTTCTATTTACTGCATTTAAGAAATACAACTTGGTCACCATCCTGTCCGTAGTCTATGTCTGGACAGACTGATGAGGTCAACTCTCCATTTCTATTCTACTTTCCGTCTCAATTGTCAGCTTGTATACTTTCAGCCAAGATCTGTTTGACTCACAGTAATGACCCCAGGAGATTGTCTGCCGGCACAGGCATCATTTAGAGCCCTGGTGACCAACCTGTGGCCTGGGCCTGCATGTGGCTCTTTTGCACATTTTGTGCGGCCCTCGGGGCCCCTTTAGGCATCTGTGTTTCCCTGTTGCCCTGTTATAGTACTGATTTCTATCAGCCTCATGTCATATGTCTCCAGCGTATGACTCTCCTACAGCTAATGTTACCAGTCTTCAACAACTCCTTAAGCATGTCCACAGTCTCTGACCATCTCTTGTATCATGCCTGCAATCTCTGACCATCCCTTCTATTATGACCACAGTCTCTGACCATCTCTTGTATCATACCTGCAATCTCTGATCATCTCTTGTATTATGACCACAGTCTCTGACCGTCTTTTTTTTTTTTTTTTTAATCGGGTTTTATTTTTAATTAATTCATTTATTTATTTTTCGAACACATACACAAAAAGACAAGAAAACCACATTAAACTGCCAGCATCAATCATAGCAGATGGAACAGTTTTTTTTTAAACATTGCCACTATGTCTGCAATAGACCTATACCTTCGCTCAAAGGCAAGCTCATATGGGCTAGCCACGGTGACCAAATTGAGTCAAACCTATTTGTTGAATTTCTAAGAAAATATGTCTCTCATAGGAAATGCACTTATTGAGATCAAATATACAGTCAGATATGGTAGGAGTATGTGGGGAGGTCCATTTAACCACTTCAGCCCCGGAAGGATTTACCCCCTTAATGACCAGAGCACTTTTTGCGATTCAGCACTGTGTAGCTTTAACTGACAATTGTGCAGTCATGCGACAGTATCTGGCCTTGAAGTTGCCTCAAAGTTGCCTGGCAAGGTCGCCCCGGAAGTCGGATAGCCTATGCGTGAACCAGTCCTTACCTGCTCTGTACAAGCACCGAGCAGCTCTGATCCTCATCTTCTGGTGTGCGCTGTCACCGTTCCTGGCTCCTCCTTTTCATCGGGTGCCCCCACGGAGACCCATTCTCGGGGGGCACCCGTGCGGGTGCACTCGCGAATCCCGCTGTCCATTGACACAGACAGCAGGACTCGACCCCACCCCCTGCTCCAGTGTCACTGGATTTAATTGACAGGAAGTGGGAGCCAATGGCTCCTGCTGCTATCAATCTATCCAATGAGGGTGGAGGCAGCGGCTGGAACCGCTGGGCTCATGCTCGGCGATGGAACGATCGTGTTCAGGTAAATAAAAGGGGGGCTCTGGGGCCTCTGCAGCACAGAATGTTTTGAGACTTTAAAACCCCTTTAACTTGATATTAAAATCTAAACCGTTCTGTATTATTTATACTTTTGATGTAAGTACTTACATTTTATGTTGCTTTATGTTATGCTTTAAAGTTTTGCTTTCCTCCTACCTCTGATGGCCCCCTTAGCGCTTTCCCTGTTCTCCATTATTACAGTGGTTTCTTTCCCTTGTAGGGTCCTCTGGAGCCACCATTGCATTCAAGCTCTCAGCTGGCGGTTTGCTGTGCAAACATACAGCCCCATGGCAAGCCACAAGCATACCCCTATACCCTCCTTTAACCCTTTCACCCCGACCTTGCGGCCCCACTGGACTGGGCTTCTATTTCCATGGGGCCCCATATTTGCATGGCGTGCTCCCAGCACAGAGACCTGGGCCTCACTGAGAGCCCTGGGCCCGTTCTAACCATCAGGACAAAGAATGTCCGATTCTGGGTCACCTGATCGCTGTGATAACCTTTGATTGGCTATCACAGTGGTCAGTCACTGTGAAGCCCGTCCCCATATTTTCAGTGTCTGTGAATGGAGTAGAGAGATTCATTGAATCATTCTGTCCTTGCAGAGACAGAAATAAAAAGAAAACATATATATATATAATGAAATAAAATACCTAGATCAAAGTTTGATCTAGGTCAGTGGCAGGGTTAGTGTTTGGGTCAGGGTCAGTAATTTTTTGACAGAATTTTTTTTTTAAATTGGCGTCTGTTTTATGTAGGATAAAAAAAAATCAAAACAAAGTGTGCACTATTGTTTCTGAGCTGTACTGCAGGTACAAACCACTAACCTACACATGTGTGGTATTGCTGCGATCGTCAGGAGCAGGAGAATTTATTTTGGTTTGTACTTTGGTGGTAGGTTATGGTAGTAGCAAGAAATATACAGCTACATTTTAAAAAATATATTTTTTTTTTTACTATTTTGGGCCAGTTTTTTTTTGATGATAAAAAGAAAGAAAAAAAATCAGGAGCTATCCATTGCCATTTACCACCAAATGAAAGCCAATTTTTCCTGAAAAAAAGGTATAATCCATCTGGATGCACACAGTAGTTGTGATGATACAGTCAGGTCCATAAATAGTGGGACATCGACACAATTCTAATCTTTTTGGCTCTATACACCACCACAATGGATATGAAATGAAACGAACAAGATGTGCTTTAACTGCAGACTTTCAGCTTTAATTTGAGGGCATTTACATCCAAATCAGGTGAACGGTGTAGGAATGACAACAGTTTGTATATGTGCCTCCCACTTTTTATATGCGCAGTAGCAGCAGTTACATTTGTAACAGGCGAGAGAGAAGCACACTAACCTTTCAATTTATCGTCCGTTTGGCAGAAGTTTTCCAAACTTTTCCTTCCATTTTTTTTTTTGGCTCCCGACATCACAACCGATTTTCATTTGTACCCATTAAGAGGATGAAAAAGAAAGGAACGGTCCAAATGACAGATTTTCAAGCGTTTGTCTAGTGTCCTCTTTTTCCCCACGAATAGCTTTCTTTTGGTGGTATTCGATCACCTCTGCAGTTTTTATCATTTGCGCTATAAACAAAAAAAAAAAAAACAACAATTTTGAAAAAGTATTTTTTTTTTACTTTCAGCTATAAAACATTCCCAATAAAAAAAATGTAAAAAATCGAATTTCTTCATCAATTTAGGCCACTATGTTATTCTGCTACTTCTGTTCGATAAAAAATCCCAATAAGCGTATATTGATTGGTTTGCGCAAGAGTTATAGCGTCCACAAACTATGGGATACATTTATGGACTTTTTTTTTACTATTAATGGCGATCAGTGATTTTTAGCGGGACTGCGGCATTGCAGTGGACAAATCTGACACTCTTTGGCGACCAGTAACACCAATACAGTGATCAGTGCTAAAAAAGAAAATGCACTGTCACTGTATAAATGGCACTGGCAGGGAAGGGGTTAACCCCAGGGGTGATCAAAAGGTTAAGTGTGCTCTTAGGGAATGCTTTCTAACAGGGGGGGGGGGGGAGTGAATCCACTGGAGGAAAACCGAGATCCGTGTTTTCAGCTTAGCTGAAGCACAAGATCTCTCTTTTACTCCCTGAGAGAACAGCGGTCTGCCTTTCCTCCATATGTTTGGTGTGTCCCGGCGGCTCTCGTGGCCGCCGTACTCACTGATTGGTTCCCACTGTGCCCAATCACAGCGGGAGCGGCGCTCCGTCGGCGCGTCCATACCTCCTAAAGCACGTACCTGTACGTGATTTTGTGCAGCTGGACCGCCCTGTCGCAGTATATATGTGGTGGGTTGTCTGGAAGCGGTTCAGCTATGCAATAAATGCACCTTTTGCCCGTGTTTATTTTTAATATAAAGCCCAGAACTTTCTCACACAGAGCAGAAGAGCTCTACAGCATGCTGGCAGGGGACAGGCTTTTCTACTTGGTTTGTAGATGCTTTCTCTTGATTCCCTGATGCATGAGACTCCAACTTTTGGGTGCGGACGGAAAGGCACAGGTGCATGGTCTAGCCCTGCCGCTGGCAGCCTGTAAAACTCTGAGAAGCTTAAAGGTGTTGTGTCTGGACAGTGCACCAAATGCTGCTAACTTTTAGGGCAGTATGCAGCCAGTAGTTTGCATTCTGAGCATTCGTCCCTGCGTGTATACTGCTCTAAGCATTAGTATTCTGTGCACCATCGAGCTGCTGTGAGGGGTGTGGCTCCGCTTTCTGTAAGTGGTGAGTCTTAAGAGTGACGATTGGAGTTGAGTGAACCCAGACTGTAACGTTCGGGTCCGTACCGGACTTTAGGATGTCCATGTCCCGAAGCCCAACCTGGACATTTGAGAAAAAGTCCGTGTTCGGGTATTTTTTCGCGCCTTTTGAATAGCTGCAGGGCAGCCAATCAACAAGCGTTTCACTCCTTTGCCCTTAGAAGCCATCACAGCCATGCCTACTAATGGCATGGCTGTGATTGGCCAGTACATCATGTGACCCAGCCTCGATATGAGCTGGAGTCACGTAGCGCTGCATGTCACATGATCTCAGGCTAGTGTAGGGAGAGGATGCTGCCGCCACTGTGAGGGACAGATTAGCGTTATAAAATCATCTCATACTGGTATAGGGAGAGGTTCCTGCCGCCGTTGTGAGGGATAGATTAGCATTATAAAATCATCTCATACTAGTATAGGGAGATGCTCCTGCTGCTGGTGTGAGGGACAGATTAGCGTTATAGAATCATCTCATACTGGTATAGGAAGAGGTTCCTGCTGCTGGTGTGAGGGACAGATTACCGTTATAAAATCATCTCTTACCGGAGTAGGGAGAGGTTCCTGGCGGTGCTGTGAGGGACAGATTATTGTTCTAAAATCATCTCATACTGGAGTGGGGAGAGGTTCCCGGCAGTGCTGTGAGGGACAGATTAGCCATCTAAAATCATCTCATACTGGAGTAGGGGGAGGTTCCTGGGGCTGCTGTGAGGGACAGATTAGTGTTCTAAAATCATCTCATACTGGAGTAGGGGGAGGTTCCTGGCGGTGCTGTGAGGGACAGATTATCGTTCTAAAATCATCTCATACTGGTGTAGGGAGAGGTTCCTGCTGCTGGTGTGAGCGGTGCATTTCTTGCACAAAAATAAAAAGTGCATCTACATTGCTGGTTTAAAAAAAAAAAGAATAATAATTTATTATTATTTTTTTTTTATTATTATTAATAAATAGTGCAACATAGTACATTTCCACCTTGCTGTGCATTTCTTGCACAAAATTAAAAAGTGTGTCTACATTGCTGGTTTAACAAATGAATGAAATTTGTGCTAAATAGTACATTTGCGTCCAGAATGAGGAGAGCGTCAAATAAGGGACGTGGCCGTGGTTCTGCTGGTGTTGGTGAAGCTCCTGTTGCAAGGAGAGGACGTGGTCGATCTGTGCCAGCTACACGCACAAGTTAAACACCCTCCTCAGGTGCGACTAGCCGGCAGAACCTTCAACGTTATATGTTAGGCCCGAATGCTGCTCAACGAATGGTGAGGCCAGAACAAGTACAGGCGATAGTAGATTGGTTGGCAGACAATGCCTCCAGTTCCTTCACATTGTCTCCCATCCAGTCCCTTGCTGAAAGCTCAGAGCTGGCACCTGAACCCCATGGCCATCTGTCTTTCACCTCAGCCCCTTGTAAATCAGCCAAGCAGTCTGAGCCCCAAGTCATGCAGCAGTCTCTTCTACTTTTTGATGACTCTGCTGGTGTGCTTTCCGTGGGCCATCCAAATAGCCCTGCCCCAGAAGTGGAGGACATTGAGTGCATCGATGCCCAACCACTTCTGGTTCAGGATGAGGACATGGAAACGCCACCGCAGCACGTCCCTGATGATGACGAAACACAGGTGCCAACTGCTGCGGCTTTCCACAGTGTGCAGACTGACAAGGAGGGCAGTGGTGAAGAGTGGGTGGAAGATGATGTGGAGGATGATGAGGTCCTAGACCCCACATGGAATGAGGGTCATGCGAGTGATGTGTGCAGTTTGGAGGAAAAGGTGGTGGTTGCACAGAGGCACCAGCACAGCAAAAGAGGAAGCAGGTTGCAAAAGCGGAGCGACCGTCCCCTAGACAGTAGGCCTGCTACTACCCACCGCACCCAGGGACCTAGCACACCAAAGGCAGCTCAAAGGTTCAGCTGGCAGTATAGCATAACATGGCTTCTAAAACTGAATGGGGTTACCCCACAAACACCCCGTAACCGTGTGTAATGCACATGGTTTCAGTGTAAGGCTCCATTTACACGGGACGCTGTTTCTACCTCCCCTGAACGTCTTGACAGCTAGAAACCGGCATCTAAAACGCCCACTTTGCCGCATTTTGCATGCCGCGTTTAGCGAATTTCGCGTCTAGGAGCGTTTTTGAAAAAAATATAATAAATATATATATATATTTTTAATGGAAACGCCTGTAAACGAAACAGTCCTAGATGCGAGTTACTGCGTTTAGGCGCGTTTAGCATCGTTTACAAGCGGTTTGGCGTTTCAAATGCCTCTGAACTGGCATCTGAACCCATTTTTTTTGCATTCCAAAAAAGCCTCTGAACTCAACTGCCTGGAAACAATCTTAAACGACCCTGTGTAAATGTACTGATAAGATAACATAGAGGAAAGTTCAGGGGCAGCTGAATAAAATGGCCAAATGCCTCAAAACGTCCGTTTACCAGCAGCAGTGTAAATGAGACCATATGCTGCAGCTTTTTTGGGGTTAATATAGGTGGTAAGGAGGCGATTGTAACACTTCACCACTGCCTGACCGCTTCTGAAAAGTGCTCCACCAGCCCTAAAGAGTTGGCATACGCTGTGTGTATCCTGGGCCTGTTTATAAGTTTACTTGTAAAGCCTCGTACACACGGTGCGACGGTCGTACGACCGAACAGACCAAATCATATGTTGGCTGATGTATCTCGTGTACTCACGTACACTAAGCAATCGTACAACCAAGCCTAACGTAGTGACGTGTTACGAGCGTATAAAGAGGAAGTTCAGGTGCATGTGATTTGTGAATTAGGAATGTAGGTTTATACGAAGGGACACTTCCGGCTGTTCCTGACTTCTGAACATTCGTGTTTTGCACAGTACAACTTATTGGCCCAACTTCTCTGTACACGCGGTACAACGGTCGTACGACTGCATGTTGTACAACCAAAGTTTTCTAGTTTGCTCATCCAACTTCTGTTGTAGGACAGTCGCATGTCGGCTGTTCTAATCGCGCATACTAACGGTCGGATGATTGTACAATGAGTGGTACGACCGTTTTCATATGACCGTCGCACCGCGTGTACGAGGCTTAAGACCTCATGCACACTGGATGTTTTTATAGCTGCCGTTTTTGGCTTCAGGCATTTTTTCTGCATCCAGTAAACTCCCCAGCATGTTATCCATGCACACATAGGCTGTTATCAGCGTTTTTTGGCAGGGGTGTTTTCTGGCTGGAACCCCCCCACAACTAGTAGGATTTGAGAGGAGTTTTTCAGCTGTAAAAAAATGCTCTAACTCTGAAAAATGCGACTGTTCTGCGTTTTTGAGCCAAGCGCTTTTGTGGGAGTATAGTTTTGCTACAAATGTTAATGCAAAAATGCTGCAAAACTCGTGTTTTTAACATGGCATTCTGCAGCTAAAGCTACTAGTATTTTTGTAATGTCCAGTGTGCATGAGGCCTTAGAAAGTAATTTATTTGTCGTCTTCAATTACAATTGTAATCATTAAAGTGTTACTAAACCCACAACAGTAAAATCAGTGTGTATATACAGTAAAGCATGCTTGTTGTACTCACTGTGGAACCTAAGGGGTTAATTATGCGCATTGTGTAAAAAGGCTGTTTGAGCCTGTCTTCTCTGATCCTCCCCTTCTTTTACTGCCTCCACTCCATCTCCTGATAGTACAGAGCCTTGGGGGCACTCTGCACATGCTCAGTTTAGTGTTTATTGCTAGAGGTTTTTTTTTCTTAAGAGGGTGCATGTGATCAGCACAGAGCCAATCAGAGGGTGGTCAGGGATCCTGCAGCCTCATGGGACAGTCAGAGTAGCTGTTGTGAAACTACAAATACCACCATGCCTCTGCCTGTGGGCAGGGCTGCTGATAGAAATCGCTGGACCCCATACAGTCTATTTGACAGGGCTCCCCCGCCCACCCAAAAGAAAGTATTAAAGCTATATTTCCCTAAAAATACAATAAAACTATTAGCAGACACAAATACAACATAACTCACAGAATCCCTGCTAAATCTAAAAGATAAAACTGAGTTAATAAATAAAAATGAAGATGAGAAGAAAAAAATATATAGAGCTTCGGGATCAGAGGGAGAGAAAAAAGTTAAGCTCCATGCACACTGGGCTTACAGTCCAGTTCACTTGTCAGAAAAAAAGCGCTCATATAGAACATTTTTTGTACAAAGTTTAGATGAGTTTAGGAGAACCAGAGGGGTTTTTTTTTCTGTCTCTTAAACGTTGAGCTTAAAATATGCCTGTAATCATCCAAATGTGTATGGAAACATAAGGATAACATTGAGCTGCTTCTACAGGCAAAACACTAAGCTCCTGTAGAAGCAGCAATTTTTTTTTAAGCCAGTATGCAGGGAGCCTAAGTTAGAGATAAAACACTCCAGTGCTGAGAGGAGGGGGCCCACACAGGAAGGGGGATAAGTGAGGGACCACTGTCTTTCTTATCAGATGAAAGCTTGTAGCAAGGGAGAGGGAAGGAGAGCAACATTCATCTGCTGGAGGGAAAGTGTCATCTGTCACTAATCCCCTCTGTGTGGGCCCCCCTGTGTGCTCCGGGCCCCCCACACTGGGGCTGGCTATACCCTCCTATCAGTTGCCCCGCCTGTGGGAGTCATGCTTGTAACTATCATCCTTGCAAAGCATCATGGGACTTGTAGTTCTGCAACAGCTGGAGGGCCGCCAGTTTGACACCAGTGGAGTAGAATGAAACCTCAGCTTTAACCTGACACTGATAGAAGTCACAAAACTGCTCTAACTGCTGATGAGAAAAGGTATTTAGCAGTTTATATTTACTAAAATAATTGCATTTCCATGTTCTGTGTATTGTGGGAGAGCAGATATAGTGTAGGGTCCTGGGTTTAGTAACACTTTAAATTCAAATCTGGTCAGTGCAATATGGGACTGCCAATATTTGCTTTCAATGGCTTATGTTTTATGCAGAGACCTACTAATATGAATGCAGGGAACTCACTCCTGCACTTACTGAGAACACCTTTATCTAGTGTCTGCAATACGGCAGCCCACTAATGAACATAAAAACAATTAGCTTAGCAATACAAAGTCTGACCTGTAATCCGAGGACTCAAAAGTCTTTGTTGCCTGCAGGCTGCTCATTGGCTCTACTAATTGCCTTTCTTATTATGCAGTGATACGTTCAGTTACTGTGAAACAGAAATCAAAGTGTCCGTGTAGCGGTAGATTGCCGTGTATTTAGTTGAAGGTTTTTATGAAAGGTGGCAGTGCAGTTTCTTTGTTCTTATAAATGTTCTTTTCAACATCTGCCAAGGAGGTTGGTGTTCCGGTGGAAAGTATAGCGCGTTTCTAAGTGAGCGCATATTTTGAGCGGTATTTGCAATCTTTACTTTTATAAATCTCTGATGTGACATTCACATTTGAAAAGCTTTCTCTCATTTTTGTTATGGTTTCAATAGAGACTTTACAAACTCTAGTCGTTCGTATATAACATGATAAAAAGTAAAGCTATGCATTCACTTATAATACGCTATAGATTCTTTATTCAAAGAAAGCTGAACTGGATCTTTAAAATTTTCAATTAAAAAAAAATGTATACTTCAGAATAGATCTGCACGATTCCGGCTAAAATGAAAATCACAATTTTTTTTGCTTAGAATAAAGATCATGATTCTCGTGGTGTAACATCATCAAAAAATTGGCCTAACTTTACAGTTTAGGTTTTTTAAATAAATTGAAGTGCATTTTTTCCCCAAAAAAATGCGCTTGAAAGACCGCTGCACAAATACCGTGTGACATAAAATATTGCAACAACCGCCATTTTTATTCTCTAGGGCAGGGGTAGGCAACCAGAGGCCCTCCAGTGGTTGCAAATCTACAAGTCCCATCATGCCTCTGGGAGTAATTGTACCCGTCAGCATTGCAATGCCTTATGGGAAATGTAGTTCTACAACAGCTGGAGGGCCGCAGGTTGCCTGCCCCTGCTCTAGGGTCTCTGCTAAAAAAAAAAAAAAAGCATATATAATGTTTGGAGGTTCTAAGCAGGGTGGATGTGTATTAAATCAAGTTGATTTAAATCACACTTTAAATCATTAGTAAAAAGGCTTGATTTAAATCATAATTTTTAACCCCTTCTCTAAGGGTGGACATACTAGGACGTCCTGCCTTTGAGAAGTGATATCTGAATGGTGCCTGAATGGATTCGCTGCGAGATCACTTTTATCAGCGGCGGCAGAGGTGCCCCCCCGCCTCTTTCAGGTCATCTCCGCCGCTTACTGGACCCGCCGGCAGCGGCGGAGATGATCCGATCCTCTCCCCCCAGTGTCCGGGATCCGACGCAGTGGCTGAAGCCGCTCACTTGGCTCCATAGTACGGCCGGGCGGAAATGACGTCAGAAGTGACGACCGCCCAACGGTCTTAAAGGGCCCTTTTTTTTTTTTTTTTGGCCTGTCATTTTTTTCTAATTTTTTCTTTTTTTTTTTTTTTTTTTTTTTTTTCATTTTAGTGTAGATATGAGATCTGAGGACTTTTTGACCCCAGATCTCATATTTAAGAGGACCTGTCATGCTTTTTTCTATTACAAGGAATGTTTACATTTCTTGTAATAGGAATAAGTGATCAATTTTTTCTTTTTTAAAGAACAATGTAAAAGTAAAAAGGGAAATAAATAATTAAAAAAAAAAAATTAAAGCGCTCCGTCCCGCCGAGCTCGTGCGCAGAAGCGAATGCATACATAAGTCCCGCCCACATATGAAAACGGTGTTCAACACATGTGAGGTATCGTCGCGTTCATTAGAGCGAGAGCAATATTTCTAGCACTAGACCTCTGTAATATAAAACTGCTAACCTGTAGAATTTTTTAAACGTCGCCAATAGAGATTTTCAAGTTGCAAAGCTTGTCACCATTCCGCGAGCGGACGCAATTTTGAAGCATGACATGTTGGGTATCATTTTACTCGGCGTAACATTATCTTTCACAATATGGAAAAAAATGTACCTAACTTTACTGTTTTCTTATTTTTTTAACTGAAAAAACTGAATTTATTCAAAAAAATACACGCTTGGAAGACCGCTGCGCAAATACGGTGTGACATAAAGTTTTGCAATGACCGCCATGTTATTCTCTAGGGTGTTAGAAAAAAAAATATATAATGTTTGGGGGTTCTAAGTAATTTTATAGCAAAAATACCTGTTTTTAAGTCGTAACACAGAACCCAAAAAACAGGCTCGGTATGGAAGTGGTTAAAGAGCAACTGCCATCTCTGTTCCGCAGCGGCTCCTCCTCTGACCCGCTGTTGACTCGCCAACAGTCCCATTCACTTTAATGGGACGGCTGGTGATGCTGCAGTGACACAACAAGGTTGAGGGACGTGGCGGCAGCAGGTGAGTGGATGCCCGCTAACAGGCGCTGCCATGATGGATCTGAAATGACAGGTGCTCTTTAAATGTAAGGACTTATTCTTGTTGGTAGTTAGAATTTTTAATATTTGCAAACAAAATGAAGGTTTCCTATTTAGTATAATAATCTGTCAGGTTAGTAAAACAGCGATATCAGAACCAATTTAATCATACAGATTGTAGTGTACATAGATTTGCAAAGTAATGGGATAGAGGAATATTCCTGAACTTTGTTTTATCTCATGGTTACTGTGAAATTGTGTGAATGCATCAATACAGTGCATGTAACAGAATTGTGGAAAAGCCGGAATAATATTGTGAGAGGGGATTGAATCCAGATCGCAGTTTTCAACAATTAATCGTGCAGCTCTGCGTCAGAATGAGGAGCTTTTGAGATGTAGTTTTAGGCTGGGTTCACACCTATGCAAATTGGATGCGGCTTAGACTGCATCCAATTCGCATGACACTTAAAAACACATTGATTTCAATGTGTCCAGTTCACATAGGTGCGGTGCATTTGCAGTCCGCATTGCACAGAAAACGTGTGCGTTTTCTGTGCAATGCAGGGCAAATTCCCAGCCTATTAAGTTCAATGGGAACGCATCTAACATGGAGATGTGTACCGCACTGAACAGGGCTCTTTCCCCTGCTCGCGACACCTCCCTCTCCATCCCCCCCGCAGCTGCTGCGCTGTGAGAACGGACAGGAGCCGCTCAACGGCGGCTCTGCCCCTTCTCAGCAGCAAGCAGGCTGCAATTCGCACCGCAATGGTGTGAATCCAGCCTTAACTACATAACCCATTAAGCCTTTCCTTTTCTCAGGCCCCATTCACACCTCAGCATTTTGTAACCTGAAGCTCCAAAGCACTGGAGGAGAAAAAAATCTATTATTCTCTATGGAGTTGGTTCACATCTCTACTCCGTCAGCTGAAGCTCAAAAAATTTCTGGCGCTTATTTTGTAGCTCAAATCGTGCAAATATTTGGTGGTTTTTATTCCAATAGAAATAAATGGAAAAGCACCATTTGTGCATTTTTGTGCGTTTTGTCACACATTTTTGTGTGATTTTTGCTCAACTGAAAAAAAAAATGAAGAAAAAATGTAAAAGAAATAAATAGTAATATATGAATAAATGAATGTAAAATAAATACATAAGAAAAAAACATCATAAATAATAAAATAATCTAGTAATATATAATAATACATAAATAATAATTAACCCCTAACCTTAAAAAAAATATTAAATTAATGTATTATTTATAGTTGGGTTGAAAAAAGACAAAAGTCCATCTAGTTCAACCAATAAAAAGGGGAAAACAAAAAATAATCACCCAAACCTCAGCAAAAAAATATATATCAATAATAATGTATGATTATTATTCTTATTAATAAGTTATTGTGTGTTAGGGTGTTTAGTTATTTGTTATTATTTTTAAGGGTTAGGAGTTAGGGCCGGTTCACACTGCTCCGATCTCAGAGATTGCATGTGATTCGCACCGCATTGCAGTGTGAGTCACATGCGATCTCTGTGCGATGCAAATTCAACCATAGAGATTGTATGGCTAAATTCGCATCGCAATCGGAGCAAACTCGCACAGGACCCTTTTTATTTTTTTGCAGGGTCAGAATCGGATCGCATGGTGGTTCACACCATGCGATCCGATTCCTGTGTGAGTTTGCATTTCGCACTGCGATATGCAAACTGATTTGGGGGTGTCCTTAGCTTTGTACTGACACTCCTCACAGTTCACATAGGGCAGTGGGAACTGCCGCCAGGAGACAAGCAATGTGGGAACCCGCAGTGGTTTCGCAGGGTTCCCGCATCGCTGCAGTGTGAACCGGCCCTTCAGCTTAGGGGTTAATTATTTATTATTGCATAGTATTAATTTATTGTATTTTTTTATTTGATCATTTTTATTTATTTGTGTATTTATTTTACATTTATTTATTATTATTAGTAGCAGTAGTATTAACACCCTAACAAAAAATAATAATAAATAACCCTAACCTAACCTTAACTCTAACCCCCTTACCCCAGGGGTAGGCAACCTGTGGCCCTCCAGCTGTTGCAAAACTACACGTCCCATCATGCCTCTGGGAGTAATTGTACCCATCAGCCTTGCAATGCCTCATGGGAAATGTAGTTCTACAACAGCTGGAGCGCCGCAGGTTGCCTGCCCCTGCCTTACCCTAACAAAAAAAAGATGAATAATAATAATAGAAGAAATAATAGCTGATGAAAACACTAAAAAAGCTGAAAAACCTAGCAACAACTGATGTAACAGATTTTTTTCTATTGGCTAATAAAAAACTGCCAAAGCTGAAAAACGCAATATAAAAACATGCAATTTGCGCATAAAAACACGCCAAAATCATGCTACAGTCTTCAGTGGAAGTCTTTCCTTTTCTCTGTCAGGTTAGTATTGTTAGTACCAGTACTAGGTTTCCTAACCCCTAACTCCTTGGATTCTTTGGACAGGGGTAGGCTGGATGATTGCTATATTTGATAACTGGTAAGGCAGGTTTTAAGCGTGACAAAAGAGGAATATCCTGTGCTACGATGCCATTAACAGAAGTCACTAAAGACATTTTTTCTCAACAAATGACAGCAGCACTCACTGTATCTGCACACAATAATAAATGCTGCCAGATAATAATGTGACTCAACCATAGATTCAATAAAGTGCAT
>BLSH010293172.1:0-12020 GCA_018402905.1 Glandirana rugosa | reverse complement strand
CTTATTATTAGCGGCAATAATAAAAGTGACACAGACTAAACAAATGTGTTCTTCACCAGATGTTGACTTATTAGCGGCAATAATAAAAGTGACACAGACTAAACAGATGTGTTCTACACCAGATGTTGACTTATTATTAGCGGCAATAAGAAAAGTGACACAGACTAAACAGATGTGTGAAGAACATGTTCTGTTTGCAGAACAGATGTGCAGTTATTCACGGTTTCATTTAAAGTGACACACAGACTTAAAATAAGTTTGCAGAACAGATGTGCAGTTATTCCCGGTTTCATTTAAAGTGACACACACATTTTGCAGAACAGTGATATGGGTTCTCCCGGCTTATTTATACTTTTTTGACACAGTTTGAAGATGATTTTAGAACATTTCTATGGCCTCTACCATTAATTAATACTTTTCAGACCCATTCTGAAGATGATCTCCATTTTTGTTTTTTTTTATGTTTTTATTTTTTAAAAAATATTTAAAGTTATTTCCCTGTCCCCATTTCTTTGTAGGGCACTTGTCCCACCCTTACCCCCATTTTCCTTCCTTTTGCAGATCTCTAGGACCTTCCTGGGCTTTTTTACAGCCTTTTTTGTGCCTAAAAGTCTGTGTCCCCATTGATTTCAATGGGGTTCGGGGTCCGGGACAAAGTTCGGGTTCTGTCCGGACCCGAACCCGGACTTTGTCCCGAAGTTCGGCCGAACCAGCAGAACCCGGACTTCTAGAAGTTCGCTCATCTCTACTAATAATACATACTAATAATGTTTACTTGTGGCAAAGCAATATAGCTCCAGGAGAAAACCTTCTACAGCAAGTTACAAGTAAGCCAGATACTGGTAGCTGTAACACCCCAAAAGGTACGAATAAAGTTCAACCTCCTACTAAATCCAATGGAAAAATAAAACCACTCCCAAAACTCTCATATAAAGATAATCACATACTTGGAGAACAAGAAATAGAGGGCCGATGGACTAGGGTAACACCCAGAGGCCGACCAAGGGGACCCTCTTATAGAGGGCGGGGCAATTACCATCAAGTCCACAGACCCCCACATGCTCCTAGTAGGGAACATGGAGAAGAAAAATATAATGTCTCCACAACCAACCGTTATTTACCATTAGAGACCCAATACCCAAGGAATGGCCATAATAATATTTTTTTTTTGGCATCCCAAGGGATACCGTGGAGGGGGCTATTAAGACAGACAGAATATTTACCCCCATATAACCCGGGGAAGAGGGAGAGGCAGAGGGAGTGCACCACAAGGCCCCTCCAATTACCAATACCACCCAAACCCCATAGACAGAGGGGATGTAGGGCAGGTAAACAAAGACAACCCAAGAAAACGCAGGAGGGATGCATGAATGCAGGACTATATAATCTAAGTCAATGTCAATTTAATAAAAAAGAACTGAATATTTTGAATATAGGTCTGAAAAGCTCCCCTAGATGACCACTCAATAAATTCCAACTGTACATAGATACACATAAATATATTAGAAATTTAAATCTAAAAAAATATTTCCTTACACATCCATCTTACCCTATAAACAGGCAATGCACGGGAGAAGCTGATATAAAAAGTGGACTGCACAATAAGTCCACATTCAATCCACAGAACCCTAATAATGCACAAATTGAAGTGTTTAAATCACTGGTACTAAAGGATATGGAGCAACTTGTCCCCAAAAAGAATGTTAATCCAAGATACATAACAGAAGGGATCAGACAGGTAGAAGCTAGAAAGGACATCATAATCCGCCCGGCGGACAAAGGAGGGGGAGTGGTGATTCTAGATAAGTCCTTTTACCACAATCAATTAGGCGATCTATTAAAGGACACCACCACCTACAAAAGGCTAAACAGAGATCCCACTGATCTATATAGGAAGCAACTACAGACATTAGTTGAAGATGGGTATAAGTCTTTTGCCATAAATAAAAGAGAAAAACTATATCTTAACCCGAGCTTCTGCAGGATCCCTATCATATATTCATATATATATATAAATAAATATATATAAAATTCATAAACATGCAACGATACCTCCCCCAAGACCAATTGTCAATGGCATAGGGTCTGTAACAGCCAGATTGGGACAATTCTTATATATATTTTTACAGCCTAGTGTTTGTAATACTAAAGCATTCTTGAGAGACACTAAGGAACTACTGAGGGAACTTACCCATATTACATTTAATAGGGAGGATCAAATCTTACTGATTACTGCAGATGTCTCATTGTTATACACAATAATTCAACACGATGACGCCATTCTAGCACTAAACTGGGCATTAAGCAAACGGGATGACATCACTTATGCACGAAAAAAGTTCCTGGGGAAATCCCTTGACTTTTGCATGTCCCATAATTATTTTTGGTACAATAACACTTTTTACACCCAACAGGTTGGCGTTACTATGGGGGCCAAGTTTGCCCCCAGCATCGCCAACCTGTTCATGGCAGAGTGGGAGGACAGAGTTATTTTTGCGACACATAGACCACAGATAGTATTCTACCGTCGATACATCGATGACCTCATACTAATATGGAAAGGCACTAAACATGAGGCAATAGAGTTCATCACTACCCTCAATTGCAATAACAAAAACATTAAATTAGCATACAATATCAGTGATACCTCGATCAATTACTTAGATGTAATTATAGAAATTAAGGATACCTGTCTCAATACTAAAGTTTATTTTAAACACACTGACCGCAACAGCTACCTTTTAGTTAAGAGTGGACATTACCCAGTATGGATAAAAAATATACCAAAAGGACAGTTTTTAAGAGTTAGAAGGAATTGTAGTAATACGCATGATTACAGAATACAATCAGAAACTTTAAAGAGTAAATTTGAACAAAAGGGATATCAACCAGAGGTACTGAATAAAATTATTGAGGAAGTTGAGAACACTCCACAAGATGAATGCTTGAAAGACAAGGAGCAGTCACTTCAAAATGGCTCTTATCAATTCAAATTTCTATCAGATTTCCACACCCAATATAGGGAGGTGGAAAGAATTTTTGAAAAACACTGGCACATTTTGCAGCTGGACCGCCATTTGGGCCCCCTCCTGATGGATAGGCCTAGGTTCATTTATAGAAAGGCCCCCAATTTTGGTGATCATATAGTAAAAAAAGTAATAGATGCCCCAGGTCATCAGAAATTTCCAAGTAACAGATGGGGTTTTTTTCCCTGTAAAAAATGCAAAGCATGCAGATGGACAATGGGACGCAATAAAACATGTATAGAGTTTAACAATTCTCAAGGCAAACAATTCCAAATAAGAGACTTTATCACATGTAACACTACACATGTAGTATATCTGCTCTGGTGTCCATGTGGCCTCTGTTACATAGGCCGCACAAAAAGAAAATTGGGGGTCCGCATAGGAGAACATTTATCGAACATCAAAAAAGGGTTCAAAGATCATAGTGTATCTATGCATTTTAGAGAAAAACACAATAGGGACCCCTCATTGGCACGTTTTTGTGGTATAGAAACGGTACACCCTCTGTGGAGAGGATCCAATTGTGTGAGGGACCTCTCACAGAGGGAAACGTACTGGATATACTTAATAAGGAGTATATATCCACATGGGTTGAACATTGAACTAGATGTTAATGCCTTTATCAGCGACACATAAAGTTCAATACTATATATTGAGGGGAGCAAAGTAATTATGGGGGACATGATTAGTGATGAGATTAACACTAGCTTTCGGGTAACAACACAACGTACCCATAGATTGAGAAGTACATGAGATATAGAGGGGGGGTGGATCTAGCAGGTAGATTGATCCGACTATATTAAGGGTACATATAATAACTATAGTAAACTGTGAGTGCTTAAGTGACTACAGAGGGAGGATGGAGAGGTAGAGGAAACTAAGCCCACCACCCAATGAAGTATAGTTAATGACCACAGGAGAAACCATAAAGTTTGAAATAACGTTTAGGGCCTATAGATCCAAGCTCTAACACTGTGGAGGCTTGCCCATATAAAAGGCTCATAAACCACAGTGATGAGAATAACAACATTATAAATATAGATAACATGAAATTAAACTCCTTTAGGTACCATGATATTGCTCTAAATAACATAAATTTGGAGTAACTATTCGCTTTTAATTGTTTTTAATTGGTTTAAGTTGCAGTAGATGGAGTACTGTTGCATGTAATGATAATGACCATTGTACATGCAGACGCCGGTCCTCCACGGTAGTGAGACATCATAACAGATGGTCCCCTTTAAATCACTGAATAGAGTGGAGGGCGGGTATATAATCCATGCCGACAGTTCGTACAGCCAATCACCAGTTGAAGTCCGTAGTGACGAAACGCGTCGTGATTGGACTGTACGGCATCACACAACAAGACCGGGGATGGCCGGCGCTTGCATTATTAAACCTGCAAGTTGTTTGTAAAGTTCTGGTAAGAGTATATTTATCAAGGGGGGATTGTTTTTAGCAGTTTGGCCGAATAAAGTTCAAACAATATTACGCTATGCACGTGCTTGTGTGTTTTATATTTCAATAGTTTTATTGGTTTTATACAACAAAAAACATGTAATAGAAAAGTACAGCTGTATAATAATAAACAAACATCATTTGAAAAAACTGAACTAGGCTTGGTACAATAAGGGCATCAAACTGAAGTCTGTGGAGTGGTAAAGAGGCATATGAAGGGATTAAGGGCATATTGCATAAAGACCGAAGGGGGAAGTCCACACTGGTTTCCCCTGAGGCCATTAGGGTTTCAAATGACCTAAGGCCCATGAAATATCCCATCTTCATAATTAACATAACTTTTGTTGCCAAGGGCTCGTAGAAATCAAGAGAGAGAGATGATTTCAATAACCCAATAGTATTACATAGAAGCAATTGAGGCTCCAATAAAATTCGTTAGCATCACTATAGATATAAACTCAGCTGCATAGGTAAAATATTCGAGAAAAATCTCACCTAGAAAAATCCTAGAAATAGGTAAGGGGTTAGGGAACAGGAACCCGGGGGAGTGCACCGGACCAAGGTCACCCCAAATAGGAGCAAGCTGTGACCTCGGCCCTACATCTCCCACCCTGTCCAGCTCCCAAGCCCTTGTTAGATGAACAGGCATATATAATGAGCATAAAAGCCCTAACAGACTGTCATGGGTATTACATAAGTTTGCCTTGGTAACAATGGATAGCTGGAATCAAATTGCCCAAGTTATAACAAGCAGTAACTGATAAAAGACAAAGGAAAGAGGTGTAGGAAAGTGAAAGAGGGAAGGAAAGACATAAGAGTGGAGAGAGGAAAGACTAAGCAGGCACTTCCGGGAGGAGACCCATCCTAAAGTACACATTTAGGACACATTTATAGAGATATTAGGAGTTCCCCGTCCAAGGGGGAGCGCAAGACATCAATGTAGCGCCTATGTAACGAGCCCAGGGGTCCCAGATTTTGTCAAACTGTTGAGGAGTATTTAGCATCGCATGGGATATCTTTTCTTGGGCCATTATCCAGGATATTTTGCGTTTGGCCCTATAAAAGGAGACCTTAGGGGATTTCCAAGCCCCAGCGATTGTTATCTTAGCACCTATGAGGATGAAACGAATGAGGTATTTAGTAGCTTTGGAAGACTCAGGGACCGTTTGGTTGAGGAGGGCTATCTTCGGATCTAGTGGGACCAGGAGTCCCGTGACCTTGCGGATTAAACGGAAAATTTTATTCCAAAAATTTCTAATTTTTGGGCAGGTCCAAAAGATATGGAAGATAGACCCCAGGTGTTCGCATCCCCTGAAGCAGAGGGGAGACGTCTGAGGGTAAAGTCTAGCTAGGCGGGTAGGGACTAAATACCAACGTGTTATAATCTTCAAGTTTGCTTCCTTAAGTATTGTATTATGATCCCCCTTACATGAATTCTCCATGTTACGGTGCCAAGAATCCAGGTCCCAATCAATGTTGAGGTCTCTCTCCCAATTTATCATAAAGGAGGCTTTTTCGCTCGGTTCTGAGAGCAAAGAATATATAAGTGAGATCCCTCCTCTCGTGTCCATGGCTGAGGAGCACCATTGCTCGTAGGGTGTGACAGTCAGGGGATGTGGTGAGGTTGCCCTAATGGAGTCAAGAAAATGTCTAATTTGCATGTAACGAAACCGTTCTTCTGGGGGCATCTCGAGTTCTCGTAGGCAATGCTGAAGAGAGATGGGTCCCCCCGCATTAAAAAAGTGGCCGATTCGATACAACCCTTTCTGAGTCCACCATTTGAAGGCCTTAATGTTCATCCCAGGTGGGAAGAGAGGGTTGTGAAAGAGGTGAGATAGGGGGATCCATTGCACTTTTTAATTAATGAATCACATAAGGACAGAGAATGGGAGAGGGAAGGAGCCAAGACCGGTGGTCTGGATTTAGGGGGTCTCCAAATCAGGAAATCTATAGTATTTTTGGGAATGGATTGCCTCTCCATACTTAACCAGTCCGGTTTATCCCTCGGGGAATAAATTAATGAGATCTGTGTTAGCTGGGCTGCTTGGTAATAGTACCAAAGGTTAGGGAGCCCCAAACCCCCTCTGGATCTGGGTCTGTAAAGGATATTTTTAGAGAAACGGTGGCCAGATTTACCCCATATGAACCGATTGACATCTGATTGGAGCCTAGATAGTTGGCTTTTAGGTACTGGGATGGGCAGAGAACGAAAAAGATACAGAATCCGTGGTAGAAGTGTCATCTTAATGGCGTTGATGCGTCCTAGCCAAGACATCCTGCACTGGGCCCATTGTGAGAGATCAGAGGATAGTTGTCTATAAAGGGGTGGATAATTGTATTTGTAGAGCGTGTCAATGGATGAGGAGAGGTTAATGCCTAGATAAGGAATGTAATTGGTCTTCCAGCTAAAGGAAAACTGTTTCTTGAGGAGGTCAACCTCCCCTTGTGCGATCGACACATTCAAGGCTAAGGTCTTGGACATGTTCACCCGGAGGCCAGAGGCGTCTCCAAATTCCGTGAGGAGTCTGAAGACACTAGGGATAGAAATCATGGGAGCAGTGAGAAACAATAGGACGTCATCCGCAAATAACGCGCATTTATGAGAGGTTGGGCCACATCTTACTCCATGTATATTAGGGTCCGCCCTGATTCCCATTGCTAACAGCTCAATCACTAGCGCAAACAGCAATGGGGACAAAGGGCATCCCTGCCTTGTCCCCCTCGCTATCGGGAAGGGTTCTGAGTAGTGACCGCATAATTTTATCCTGGCAGTTGGGAAGGAGTATAACGATTGTAAGGCATTGAGGAATTTAGGTCCAGCCCCCCATTTAGTTAAAGCTGCGAAAAGAAATGGCCAGGAGACCGTGTCGAAGGCCTTTTGTAAGTCTAGGGAAAGTAGGATGCCTTCCTGAGGAGTTCCTCCATCCCAGCCCGATTTCATTAGGGAAATAATATTTGTTGCTCTCCTAACCTGCTCCGGCCCCTGTCTACCCGGAACAAACCCAACCTGATCTTTGTGCACATATAGGCCTATGAATCTAGAGAGTCTATTAGACAAAATTTTAGTCATAATTTTAAGATCTACATTTATAAGTGAGATAGGTCTAAAATTGCTAACTTCACTTAGGTCCTTCCCAGGTTTCGGGATGACTTAGATGAAGGCAAGATTAGCATTGGCTTCAACAGGCTTACCTCCTTGTAAGTAATTAAAGAGCCGGACCAGGAAAGGAGAAAGAATCTCCTGAAATGTTTTGAAATATCGGGAAGAGAAACCGTCTGGGCCAGGGGCCGAGCCGTTCCTCAATCCCTCAATAACCTCTCTGACCTCAGCTTCCGTAAATGGGGCCTCCAAGGCTTCTCGATGTTCATCTGAGAAGGCGGTAGAAGTGATTCCAAGTAGGAAGTCGTCTATGGCGGTTGGAGAGTTTGGGGTTACGGTAGAATAGAGATCTTTATAAAACTCAGTAAATGTTTCCAGAATTTTTTGGGGGTTTTGGTATAAATGTCCCGAAGGAGTTTTAATTTTAGGCATGGAGTAAGTGCGCGTCTTAGGGGATAGTTTACGAGCTAGGGAGGGCCCGATTTGATTAGAGAAAAGGTAGTTCTTACCTTTTGACCACGTTATTTGTTTTTCAGTGTTCGAGGTAAGGGCTAGGTTCAATGACAATCTAGCTGTTTCTAGTGTTGCTAGAGATGGGCCTGAAGGGTGTCTCTTATGTTGTTTGCTGGCTAAGCGGAAGTCATTTTCCAGGTTTATTATGTTAGCTTGGTGTTCCCTTTTCAATCTAGAGGAGAGCTGAATAATTTTCCCCCTCATAACCGCTTTATGGGCCCCCCACAAGAAATCCGGGGTGGTCCCTTCCGAGTCATTTAGTGAGAAGTATTCACGAAGCTCCTTTGCAAGGAGCGTACAGTGAACCGGGTTTGAAAGAATAGATTTGTTAAGTCTCCAGGGTTGTGGACCCTTAAGTTGGGGGCCTTCCTCAAGATAGAGTAGGACCAGTGAATGATCCGACCAAGGTACAACCTGTATATTAGCTCGTTTGACTAGATGAATGGAAGATGTGGGGACAAATATATGGTCAATTCTAGCATATGTCCCATGTGGGGCGGAGAAGTGGGTGTAGTCTATGGTAGATGGGTTAAGCTCCCTCCAGGTGTCAATCAGTCCCAAGGAATGGAGAAGCCGGGCTATGCGCAAACTCTGTTTTGGTGGTTTCCTAAGCCTGGGTACCCCTGTGGTGGTCTTATCCTTAATTTGGTCGAACATTATATTGGAGTCCCCTCCCATTATGATTTTCCCTTCCATGTGGGGGGCCAGACAATTCAGCATGGAGGAGAAAAAGGAAGCTTGCCCACGATTAGGGGCGTAGTATGAAATGAGTGTGTATAGCGAACCATTGATGTGTCCCTTTACCAAGATATATCTGCCATCGTTATCTTTGATTGTTATACTGTGGGTGAAAGAAGTCCTTTTAGACAGACAAATTGCTACTCCCCTTTTCTTCACGTCAGCATTGGCCAAATAGAAGGTAGGATATCTATGATGAATATAGGTCGGGTTGTAATTGTTTGGGAAATGAGTTTCCTGTAGGAAGATAATATCATACCCTTTATGATTGTAATGATCAAAGGCTTTGTGTCGCTTTGACGGGGAATTCAGCCCTTGAACATTATGGGAGGCGAGCTTAAAGGTCGCCTTACTGTGGGTGTCGTCAGCCATGACACTGATGAGAGAACCCCATTATGTAAAAGATATAACTTACCCCTGCGGCTGGGAGCGAGATCTCAAGATCGATGTGGAGCACTGGTGTCCAAGTAGTTAAAAAGCGTTTGACGGTCGAGATACCCGGGAGTGCCTGCAATAGGGGAAGAGTTAACTGGAGAAGAGCTTTCGAAAACAGGAGGGAGGGAGAGTAAGAAGAAGACAAGAAGAAGAGAAGGGGCGTCAGGACGGAAATGTCCCAAAGTCCCTGCGGGAAGGGCAGAACCAGTCTAACCCTTGCCCGGGAACCCAGATAAGCTGGATCCCCACAAGTAGGCGGCTCAGATACGAGCGCCTTGACTGAGTCTCAGAGGGTCCAATTGGCCCCCAGATCCTACAGTAAGAGTAACGCATTGTCTCTCTTCGGTCGGAAGAACCCTCTTAGTATATTTCAGAGGAAAAATATTGCCTCCGAGCGAAAGAGTAACAGGGAGGTGGTAATGTATCAAAACACAACATCTATTTCAAGCAAGGATATATAATTATTTGGCCAAAGTTGAAAGGCGTAACAAAATGTTGTAAACCCCTGAGGAGCAGGTGAGGAGGAAGTGAATGGGTCCCCTCCCCTGCTCTCCATAGGCTAGAAGTAAAACATGTGAAATAGTAACTACACTTAGGTAATATGGGAAGTCCAATTGACTCAAAGTCCATCATCCGAACAGGTGCTCCGCAAAGTTAGTGGGGGGACAACAACCATCCCGACCTGGAACAGCTGGAATAAGGACAGTGAGGTGAAAGGCTCCCGGGAGGGAGGAGTAGTTCCATTGCAGTTCTGGATTTCTGTCCTTGCCAAGTAGGAAAGCACAGTTAAGGGAGTAAAAGTTAAACTCAGGAAGCATCCGGTGATGGTGTAGAGAGCAACTCCGAAAGTGAAAAAAGAGAACCCCCAAATTGGGGTGTCTTCGTTGCTGGATCAGGGGGGAATAGAATCACGAACTCTTTTGGGTTTTTGTTTCTGCCAAACAGGGTTCAGGGGGCTCCCTGGTGGTGGTCTTTTGGAGGTGCCTTGTCGGGAAGTTGAAGATGAAGGGGGTAGTTCTTGGGAGATGAGTCCTAGTTGTAGTAATAGTCTTTCTCCCTCTGCTAAAGAAGCAAAGTGAAAGGATTTGTTCTTGAATTGAAAGGAGAGGCGGAATGGAAATGCCCACCAATACTTAACATTCTTCTGAGAAAGAATTGTCAGCAGGGGTTTAAGAGCCCGTCTCTTCTGAATAGTAGTTGGTGAGATATCCGCAAATATCTGAATAGGGTGACCTTGAATGTTGATGGTTTCAGCACTGCGGGATTTCCTCATGATTTCCTCTTTAACCTCATAATGATGCGGTTTGACGATGATATCCCTGGGAAGACCGTCTTGGCGAGGGGGGCCCAAGGCTCTGTGGGCCCTGTCCAAATCAAGTTTCTGAGTTGAAATGTCCGGTATCAGACTTTTGATAAGTGTAATAACAGCTCCATGCACATCTGTGACCGACTCTGGTAAACCTCTAATGCGGAAGTTGTCCCTGCGGCTCCTGTTTTCAAGGTCATCAATTTTAGCTAAGGCGGGATCTAATTGGTCTTGCAAAGTTTGAATACAGGTAGTGTTCTGATTGGCGCGGGCTATGGTATTGTCCACTGCCTGTTCTATAACGTCCATTCTTGCCCCTAAGCTCTGAAGATCAGCTTTGATGGAGGAGGTTATTTGGGCTGCGGTTTGAGCAAGGCCGGTGGCCAGCATCTCAGAGAACTTGTGAAGCAATAAGTTAAGTTCTGACTGGCCTTGTTGAGGAATAGGAGTAATTGGAGGATTTATGAAAAGGCCATTGGGAGTACTTAGGGTAGAGGAATGTCCCAATGAGAGGTTCCCTTGGGGAGAGTTCAGCATGTCTTCCATTGTTCTCCCCAGTAAAGATTCAGTGGAGGCTGGGGAAGGTAGCTGGTTGGAGATGGAGTCTGTAAGATGACCTTGGATACCATTTGTAAAGGATTGCGAAGTAGGGGGGTCAGCAATGGAGTCCTCCGGAGTTGACACATGGTCTGAAGCAATTATGGTCGCCATATTGCAGGGCTTTAGGGGTTGATCCCCAAAAAGAAGCTGACAATGAACCACCTTCTTGTTATGTGGTCCAGACATAAAGTGAGGTGAATTAAGCATAATAGATGTCCCTTCTTGTGCTGAGAATGCAGTTTAAAATCTTTCACCCTAGCCCTCGAATCCTGTAGGTTAGTATTCAATATCTGCAGGGATAGTCAGCCTTGATTAGGGGGCATAGTGAGTTGCCATACGAATGACATCCAAGGTCAAGTGTGTTACCCCTTATGATATTTACAGTCTCTGTTGGCAGAAAAGGTAGGCCAGAGCCGCGGTCTCAATTAGGCGGCCGCCGCCTTGCGAGAGTTCCCTGGGCTCAGTGCGGGCCTCATCAGGGAAAGGAGATGCCCGTGGCTGGGCTTAGAAGGGTGTAAATGTGGGATGCTCTGGGTTTGTTTCCCCCCCTTCTTGAACCGCCTTATTGGACTGAAGTCCGGGGATGGAGGCACTGACGGTAGTGGGGCAGCGCTGCTCAGGCCGCAGCCGCGGTCTCGATTACCGGAGTGTGTCCGGGGGGTGCCCGAGATTAGGCTTAGGAGGATGTATAGCTGGGGTGCTCCGGGTCACTTCCCCCTCCCCTCTTGAGCCGCCTTACCGATCGGAAGTCTGGAGGTAAAGGTACCAGCGCCAATGGGGCTGCGCTGCTCAGGCCGCAGCCGCGGCCTCGAGTACTAGAGTACGTCCGGAGGGTGTCCGTGCC
>BLSH010293171.1:0-38425 GCA_018402905.1 Glandirana rugosa | reverse complement strand
TCCCAAAAAAGTGTCAAAATGGTCCGACATGTCCGCTGAAATATTGCAGTACCGCAAAAAATCGCAGATTGTCGCCATTATTAGTAAAAAATAAAAAAAAAAAAAAACCCCAAAAATGAATTCTCACCATCAGTAAACGCGACCACTTTTGCGCAAACCAATCAATAAACGCCGATTGCGATTTTTTTTATCGCAAATATGAGGAAGAATATAAATTGGCCAAAAACGGTGAAAAAAAAATTTTTTTTTTTGGATTTGTATTTTAGGAAAAAGTAAGAAATTTGTTTTTTTTTTTGCAAAATTGTCGCTCTTCTTTTGTTTATAGCGGCGATCAGAAATGATGCAGCGGTGATCAAATACCACCGAAAGAAAGCTCTATTTGTGGGAAAAAAAGGACGCAAATTTCGTTTGGGTACAACGTCGCACGACCGCGCAATTGTCAGTTAAAGCGACGCAGCACCGAATCGCAAAAAGGGCTCCGGTCCTAAAGCTGGAAATCCTTCCGGGGCTGAAGTGGTTAAACAGCACAATATATTTGTTATCACTGTGTCGAAATTGGGTTGTACTTGCATTTTAATTGTGTTTGATTAGTCTATATACACCAATTTTTACTATGTATGTTACACATTTGTGTGTTTTTTGTATGTGACGACACAATTGATTCTATGCTAATTTCATTCGCTGCCTTAAGTGAGTTGTTGATTTTTCAATTTGGAGGTAATTACACTCACCTAGTTCTCCCCCTCCTCCTCTCCTTGTTTGAGAGGATCTTGAACTCATATTTAAGCAGCGATATGATCATACCATCTCTAGCTATGATTAAGCGTCAGATATAGACGTGAAACGTGTCAGCATTTGTACCTGGGGTTTGTCCCCCAAAATGCTCTGCTTGTATTTCATTTGATTTTACCAATAAACGGCAATTTTTGGAGTGCAGCTGTCTGAAGAACTTCTCTCAGTTTACCTCTGCTGGGGTAAATCGCATGTAAACAGGTCTGCCTTTGATCATGGTGTCCAATGTATGAGCCTCCTCCGTGACATGGTTAGATCACCGAATGTATCCACATATGGATGGATGGAAAAGATTGACACTCATAAAGTAAATCAAACAATATTTAAAACAGCTTAAAAATCACACTCCATTAGTGCAGGGACAAAACACAGTCTATATCCGTGAGTCTGGAATGGCATGCGTTTCACAGACAGATTCTGCTAAACCTGAAGTGACGTGATTGCGTACCAAGCTCTGCCTTATGTGTTTCATCATCAGACGTCAGAAGCGGCGCCATCTTGGTACACCTCAAGTCTTATACAGTATGCGAGATTGCCGCATTGACTCCACCTGTTATTTTATCACATTTGTATTTACGAAGGGGTCAAAACATTCCATTTCTAACTAGATTTAATTGACGATGTAAGTTACTTTTAAATTCTACATGGCCTTTCTATATTTTATCACTTAAATAAAAATGCTTCCATAAGCATTAAAATATTTCTGCGCCCCCCCGAGTGTCAAAAATAGGCCTGGTTCTTAATAAATGTTTTTAAAAATCAGTTTTTAAATAGATGTAATGAGAAGCCAAATGGGCTGCCACTGCTGATCACCATCTGGAAATTCTGGTCAGCTGGATGTTATGCTGTGCCTCTATTTTTAATACATTCTCAGCCTCTGACCTGCAGTAAGTGTGCAGATCAGAAAGCTGAAAGAAGTCAGAAGTTACTAACAGTCACCACTCTGTCTTTCTAACCCCACAAAAGAGGCCACATCTTTTGGTAGAGCAGAGGGAGGGTCAGTTAGCATTCATTAAGCAAAACTTTCACTTTTTTGTAAACCCAGAAGTGTTCTGCTCTGGGGTTCAGGGCTGTTCGATTCTGACTGTAAGAGGCCAGGAATGCAATTAAATGGATTACTGTTAGTACACAATTCATTTGGAAGCGGTGAAGAGGGACATCAGGGGTCTAATAGACTACTAATGTGGTCAATAAAAGATGTATAGAAATAAAGTAAAGTAAATAAAAATATCTAACAAAATAAATAAAAAATGAAGGAATCTCTGCCCACCTATGTATGCACATATGCATGTATACATGCACTTTGGACAGTTGTAGCTACATGGTGAGTGGATAATGTGTACTGGTTATTGCCAAACACACGAGTGGTCCAAAGCGGTCCATTATGTTCCAAATATACACCCACACACACTTGGGGCTGCTGCTTTTCAATATGGGTGTGAATGAATGTTATAAAAATAGGCAGCGCCTCTGGACACCAGTAGCTATATATAAACCATAAGTGACAGATTAAACAGTGCTGTGAACAAACTCAAAATAATAAATGCAATATCACAACGCACGCCGCCGTGGATTGCACATCACAGGCTTTTAATTTCCTTGATCCTGTAAGTAGCATTTCACTTGCGCAATAAATATATTGATTACGTTCTACACATGAGGTCTCCCTTTATTCTCCGAGCCACATAGATACCATCTCACAATGTAGTAGCTGAAGAGTATGATCCGCAATCTGCATCCAGCATTCGGGTACCTGCTACCTCCCCCCACTGACACAAGCTTTTTTGACCACTGACTGCAAAGCAGATGGTCAATGATCTCTGGTGAGTGGGGCCACAGAGGGGGTTCGGCACAGACTGCATGTCACAATTGGAGTAACCTTAACAGCACTTAAAGAGCACTTTGGTTGCACTCAGGCACTTGTGAAAAATTTGTTGGTCATGCATTCCTAGCAGCACCATTTAGGCACGTGGACACTTTCTAGTGTTTTTGTCAACAATAGTTTGTGTGATCATTCAGCACATTTAATTATTTGTGTTTACATGGACTAATTTTTTCTATGAACTTGTGTTAGCACATACTAAGCATTTTTCAAGCACTTGGACACTTTGCAAGCGCTTTTTTTCGTAATATGTTTTTTGGTGTTTGAGCGATGTTTTTGCACTGAACACACCCATATATTGCTGTATGGGATATATGGATATATTTGTGATATTGCATTTATTATTTTGAGTTTGTTCACAGCACTGTTTAATCTGTCACTTATGGTTTATATATAGCTACTGGTGTCCAGAGGCGCTGCCTTTTTTTATAACATTCATGTTCCAAATATAAATTCGGACACATTTTTTGTAAATTTTCGGAAAATTTGATGTATCTGAATTTCGGTATTTCAATATTAATGGATTTAAACTAATCCAAAATAATGAAACAATATTTTGGACGAAATGTTAACCGTTTTCAAATTCAATTTGAATCATTTTCTAATTTGAGTAATTTTCAAATTCAATTCAAATTTGAATTTCTGAATACAATAAAATAGAATAAAAAATAAAGGAATAGAATATGTAAGAATATAATATAATATGCTATAATATAAACGAATAGAACACAAAATAAAGGAAAATATTACAAAAGAATAGAATAGAATAGTATAGAACAGAACAGAACATAACCCTCTTTTGAAATTTGAAATACAAATAGAATAAACTTGATTTTTAATACAATAGAAAAAGAATAGATTAGAATAGAATAGAAAATAAAAAGCATGGATTAGAATAGAAAATAATAGAGTAGAATAAAAAGAAAACAATAAATACTACTACTACTACTACTACTAATACTGTTCAAAAACATCTGTATGACTAGTGTCCCATCAACATCTGTCTCAGTGTACCAGCGCACACCAAAACACCTGTCACAGTGTGCCATTGCCCAAAACCTCTGTAATACTAGTGTCTCAGCAAATCCGATGTGAAATCTGACAAAATGGCCCAGACAGGAAAGAACTGTCCAGTATTCAGGTGCTTAAATGAAACATGTATGTGCATTGTACAAAGGCTACCTGAGCTGTCAGAAATAACAATCCAATATTCCAATGGTTACTAATTCCAATTGATGGTCATTCTTCCTTTTTAAACATGGTGTTTCTAGGTCAGGCATACTACTAGTGTTCCATCAACATTTGTCACAGTGTACCTGTGCCCAAAAACATCTGTAGTAGTAGTAGTGTGTGTCCAATCAACATCTGTCAGAGCTTATCAGTGCAACCAAGCAGCTGTCACAGCAGGCATGCTCCAGTGTACAAAAACATCTGTCCGACTAGTGTCCCATCAACATCTGCCTCAGTGTGTACCAGCACACACCAAAACATCTGTCACACACAGATTTCATTGAAATGTTTTTGAATGTGGTTGAAATGTTTTCGAATGTGGTCATATTCAGAAATTCAAATATGAATAAATGAAAAGAAACTTAATTTGATTCCGAAAACAAATTAAACTAATTTAACAAATATAACTAAATGAAATTAGTTAAATAATCAATTGAAACAAAATAAAATTAAACAATTTTTTTCCGTTTTGCACATGTCCACATGAGAGAAATAATTCTAGGGTCCTTATTTACTGATAACGCTAAACTAAAGTGCTATAATGATTTTTAAAGTGTTGTCTATTTAAGTATTGTATTTTTACAGGAGCACACAATTTTAAGGATTGACATATTTGGTATACTTTTACTTGATGCAGTCTCGTTTTTAAATTTAGAATTATATTATGTTTGTGTGCACTAAGATGATTTTAGTGTATTTTTTACAGAAATATAGCACTGAAGGCTGTACTACTAAAGGACATGTTATGAGTCATCAGCTTTCTCCTTGGCTGATTCACTCCCAGAAGAATTGTGGGAGCTCCCGAGGAAAACTGAGGCATATAATTGTGCAATGGACAACCCATGCATGAATCTGAAGAATGATAAGTATTGCTTATGACTAAGCAGCACCTGAGTGTTTTATGAGTTATCTATAAACCTTCCTGACACTTTTGGCAAAAGGTGACTCTATGACCCCTTTCACACTGAGGCGCTTTACAGGCGCTATTTAGCTAAAAAATAGTGCCTGTAAAGCACCTCAAAAGTTACTCCCCAACCACTCCAATGTGAAAGCTGGAGTGCTTTCACACTGGGTGGTGCTCTTGCAGAAAGTTACAAATAGTAGCATCTTTGGGGCGGTGCAGTGAGCGGTAATATATCACTCCTCCATCGCCCCTGCCCATTAAAAACAATGGGCAGCACTTCTGAAGCGGCTGCACACCACCTCGGAAGCTCAGAGAGCAGGCACTTTTAACCCCATTTTCACCCCTTGTGGGGGGTTAAAAGCGAACTTCTCCCGCCACGTTGGGCCGCTCTAACAGCGGTAAATCCCCGCGGTGACTAGCTGGGATTTACCCCTAACGCTCCACCGCCCCCAGTGTGAAAGTAGCCTGAATGTTTCTTTCCTTTTTTTTGTTGTAATAGATGAATGTAATGAAAAGGGTATTATAAAGCGCACAACAAAACATATGCAGTACAAAAGTATCTTAATTCATATTTCAGTAAGGTTACTATAGTACTCAATTGAACAATATGTAGCCTCAACAGTTTAGAGCTAAAGAATGGCAAGCATCTTTTTATTTTCTAGTTGACCAATTAATTCCTTACAGAAGCACATCATTCTCCAACTAGAATGCTTTATTTTAGTAATTCTTTGACAGATATTTGTGGAACTATAAAAAAAAATACCCATACATGACTAAGGCTCTTTTACTGTTCAGTGTAACAGTGATTATGTTATGGCCAGGTATATAGAAAGAAAAAGATTTTCACCAGATAAGAGGAAATCTGTGAGAGGTTGTACAAACTGGAAAATTAATGTTTTTTTTTTCAATAAATGTTTATTGAAGAATAGAATAAAAACATACAGGGTCTAGTATTTTATGAATAAACATAAAAGGGAAAAAATGAAAAATAGTAATCATAGAAAAAAATAAATAAAAGGGGTAATGACATATACATTAGTACCTATAATGTTAGAAAATTGTCATACATGAATACAAAGCCTTGCATTAAAATTATAGACATAGGGGTTTATTTACTAAAGGCAAATCCACATTGCACTACAAGTGCACTGCAAGTGCACTTGGAAGTGCAGTCACTGTAGATCCGAGGGGCACATGCAAGGACAATAAAAAATAGCATTTTTGCTTGTACATGATTGGATGATAAAATCAGCAGAGCTTCCTCTCATTTCAGTTCTTTCCTTCAGATTTACAGCGACTGCACTTCCAGGTGCACTTTCAAGTGGACTTGCAGACACTTGTAGTGCAGAGTGGATTTGCCTTTAGTAAATCAACCCCATAGTAAGAGAAACCATTTTACCTTGTTGTGTTACACATGTTGGGGTAGTTTCTCTCAGTTATCCAATAGCATATGGCATATCTTGTGTATGTTAAGTATGTCTGATATACAGGGTGGGCCATTTATGTGGATACACCTTAATAAAATGGGAATGGTTGGTGATATTAACTTCCTGTTGTGGCACATTAGTATATGTGAGGGGGGAAACTTTTCAAGATGGGTGGTGACCATGGTGGCCATTTTGAAGTCAGCCATTTTGAATCCAGCTTTTGTTTTTTCAATAGGAAGAGGGTCATGTGACACATCAAACTTATTGGGAATTTCACAAGAAAAACAATGGTGTGCTTGGTTTTAACGTAACTTTATTCTTTCATGAGTTATTTACAAGTTTCTGACCACTTATAAAATGTGTTCAATGTGCTGCCAAACGTGTAAATAACTCATGAAAGAATACAGTTACGTTAAAGCCAAGCACACCGTTGTTTTTCTTGTGAAATTCCCAATAAGTTTGATGTGTCACATGACACATGAATGTTCCTATTGAAAAAACAAAAGTTGGATTCAAAATGGCTGACTTCAAAATGGCCACCATGGTCACCACCCATCTTGAAAAGTTTCCCCCCCTCACATATACTAATGTGCCACAAACAGGAAGTTAATATCACCAACCATTCCATAATTTTCTTTCATTTATCATCAATAAAGTACATCTGTAATGAGAAAAATATATACCCTGCTAATAATGAAAATATTACTTGGCTGTTATGTTAGTATTTATTACTTTTAATATTTTTTGAACCAATGCTGGAAGTAGAACTTCTAATCTGCACACTTGCTCCATGTATATTGATTAGAAAGTTTTGAAGCCAGATAGTCAACAATGCATGTAGATAGGTAGCAGAAGAAGGATAGCAATGTCAGCCTAAGTATTGCTTTTATGATAGGTTTCATTTACGCTAGCAGGAAAAGTACTCAAAGGTATCAATACAACTTCAAAATTAATTAAATATCATCATAAAACCATGTCACAAAGATAAGTGCATATGCATGCCATTGTGTGTAAATTCTCCCATATCTGATGGATATAGCTTGACAAGGAAACCTGTATGGATGGCCTCTGGAATAGTGAATATGCTTCCATAACAGGAGATCCTATTGGTACAAAATCAAATATAAGAGGGGATGATGGATGTTTCACTCACCCCATGGCAGGGGTGACTTTGGCAATAAGGACTGGCATCCAGGGGCATATGGACATATGGATAATGACCATTTCCATCAAGGAATATCCAAATAGGTTATATTCCACCACATTCCCTGTCTACCCTAAAGGATTTATATAAAAGGGTTTTCTAACCAATCTTTTAACCCATCAGTTAATCTACAACTTATCCTAAAATTCCATTTAAAAGCTGTCATATCTGAATGAGGCCCCTCATAAGGCTGTTTCATACCCCATTGAAGCCCACTGGAGTTGGTTGTATGGATTATCCTGCTTTTCTTTCCCGCTCTCCCTCCCTTCTTCCCCTTCCCTCTTCATGGTGAATCGGAGGCCTCATATCTCTTATATATTTGATTTTGTACCAATAGGATCTCCTGAGGAAGCTATTGGCAAAACGCATAATGATCCATTGGTGCTGAGTGCTGACATTGTGATCCCATCGGTTGGCCCTCAGATAGACTTCTGTTATGACAGCATCTTCACTATTCCAGAGGCCATCCGTACAGGTTTCCTTGTCTAGCTATATTCGTCACATATGGCAAAATGTACACACTATGGCATATGCTGATTGTGTCTCTATTTGGTTCTAATTTTATCTAGTGAAATTTTTTTTTGTTTGAAAATCTGATTTCCCCTTCCTGAATAGAGCACTTTTTGTGATACAGCACTGCGTGGCTTTAACTGACAATTGCGCGGTCATGCAATGTTGTACCCAAACAAAATGGATGTCCTTTTTAGCACAAATAGAGCTTTCTTTTGGTGGTATTTGATCACCTCTGCATTTTTTATTTTTTGCTTTATAAACAAAGAGCGACAATTTTGAAAAAAAAATTTTTTTTTTTACTTTTTGCTATAATACATGTCCAAAAAAGTAAAGAAACAAATGTATTCCTCAGTTTAAGCTGATATATATTCTTCTACATATTTTTGGTGAACGAAATCACAATAGGCGTATATTAATTGGGTTGGACAAAAGTTATCACATTTACAAACTATGGGAATAGATTTATGGCATTTTTATTATTATTTTTTTACTAGTAATGGGGGCGATCTGCGATTTTAAGTGGGACTGTGATATTACGGCGGACAGATTGAACACTTTTGACACTTTTTGGAACCACTGACATTTATACAGCGATCAGAGGTAAAACTAGCCACTGATTACTGTATAAATGTCATTGGCAGGGAAGGCATTAACACTAGGGGGCGATCAAGGGGTTAAGTGTTCCCTAACTGGGGGGAACTGTAATGACTGGGGGTGGGGAGAGAAAGCTGCTCCCGATCACTAGGAACAGACAATCTCTCTTCACTTCTCTGTCAGAGAGGAGATTCATTTGTTTACATGAATGGATCCCCTTTCTGGCTCTGTGAGGAGCTATTGTGTGTAGCCGGTGGACATTGCGTGCCACGCATTAAGATAAAAAGCCTTCTGTGTGCAGCAGCCCTCACTCAGCCCCTCTAATACTTACCTGAGCCTCCTCTAGATCCAGCAAAGTTGTAGGAATGTCTCAGCTGCCTGGGACTCCCCTCCTCATTGGCTGAGACAGCAGCGTGGTGCCATTGGCCCCTGCTACTGTCAATCCAAATCAGTCAGCCAATGAAGAGAGAAAGGGGGCAGGGCTGGGCATGTCTCCATGTCTGAATGAACACAGGGAGCTGAGGCTTGGCTCCGGTGCCCCCATAGCAAGCTGCACGCAACAGGAGAGGGGGGCCAGGAGCACCAAAGAGGCACCCGATAAGAGGAGAAATAGGGCTGCTCTGTACAAAACCACTGTACAGAGCAGGTAAGTATAACGTGTTTGCTATTTTTAAAGAAAAAAAAATAGACTTTAGTATCACTCAGGTTTTTTTTTTTCTTATTTTATCTTTTAATGGGATATTTATTTTTTATCTTGTTATTGATGTCTGAAGTTCTGCTTAAATATCTTCCTTCCAAAAAAAAAACCTTTCATAACTAAAAAAAACAGACAAAAGGCAATGTTTGTCTTCCCTATTCATTTTTTCACATTATGGCATTTTCTGATGACAGCTGATGTACTTCAAAGTGAATGAATATCCAAAATTGTATTTTTTAGTTTAGGGCAGAGTAGAAGAGAAATAATTCCCTATCAGTTTTAGACATGTGCAGAATGAAAACATTTGTCTTGGTTTTTTTTTCCATTTAGATTCATTATTTACATAAATTTGTTTTGTTAAATTTGTTTAACCCGTTTAATTTGTTTTTGGAATTTGTTTTATTTGTATTCGGTATTCAAATTTGAATAGATTTGAATAGTTTGCAAATCAATTTGGAATAGTTTTCAAATTCGAATAGTTATCGAATTCAAAACGTTTTCGAATTAGAATAGTTTTTCAATTTCCAAAGAGAATAAAATAGAATGGAAAATAAAGGAATAGAAAAAATATAATAGAGAAAAACATATATAAGAGAAAATAAAATAATATAATATAATATAGTAAAACAGAACAAAATAGAATAGATAATAAAAGAACAGAATAGAATGAAATAGAATAGAAACAAATAGAATAGTAAAAGACTAGCATAAAATAGAAAGAACATAACAATCTTCTTAAATTCAAATAGAAAAGAATAGAATAGATAATAATATGATTAAAAAAAAACAACAGAAATGAATATAAATTTGAATTTGAATAGAATATAAAATAATAGATTGGAATAGAAAATAACAGAATAGTATACAAAAAACAGAATAAAATAGAAAGAATATAATCTTCCTATTCTAATCTATTATTTTCTATTCTATTTAAACTGTTTTATTTCAATTTTGGGAAATGGTTATATTCTTTCTATCCTATTCTATTTTTTTTAATTCTATTATTTTTCTATTTGTTTATTCTATTATATTATTTTCTATTCTATTATTTTATATTATATTCTATTCTTTTCTATGTTATCCTATTCTATTATATTCTTTTCTATTCAAAACAATTTATTCTATTCAAAATGTATATTTCGGAAGATGGTTATATTCTTTCTATTCTATTTTATTTCATTCTGTTATTTTTAGCTATGCTATTCTCTTATTTTCTATTCTAGTTTATTCTTTTCTATTCTATTCAAATTCAAATTGATTCTATTTGAATTTTGAGAAATGGTTATATTGTTTCTACTTTATTATATTCTATTTTTTTAAATTCTATTCTTTTCTATTCTATTATAGTCTATTCTATTCTATTATTTTACTTATATTATTTTATTGCATGTTCTGTATTACTCTATTATATTCTATTCTTTTAATTTCTGTTATATTATTTTCTGTTCTATTATATTTCTATTTTTTCTATTATATTAATTTATTTTCTATTCTATTTTATTCTCTTTGAAAATTGGGAAACTATTTTAATTCAAAAACTTTTCAAATTTGAAAACTACTCAAATTTGAAAACTATTCAAAATTGAATCTAAAACTATAAAAATTGATTTGAAAACTATTCAAATCGATTTGAAGTCGAATTACATAATTTTTTTTATTGTCATTTTGGATTCATTTAAATTCGGTGCTATTGTTATTCAGAAAATCAAATACATCTGAATTTCCGAAAAATGCAAATTAGTCCGAATTTCGAAATCGGAATGAAACAAACTGCACACGTCTAATCAGTTTGTTTTTCCTGTCTGTATACTATTTGAGAAATGTGCCTATACTCTCTGTCCCAGAAGCGATGAGTTAGAGGAAATCTTACAAGCTGAGGTGATTGCCTCCTTCAGTCAATTGTCCCCACATTTTCACTTACCTGGTTCTAGTTCTGGGGACAACTTTAAAATTTTGGATTTCACCTCACCCTTCTTTCTTGTTAGCAATTGTCTCCAGTACTAAAAAAGGGGGGAATCTCCCCAGTGGGGGCCGAGCCAGCAATAAAAACTAAATGAACCTAATGTGTTGCTCTGGTAACAATCAATAAACAATAAACAAACGTCCACGTGTATAATACTAAATAAAGTCTCTTAGGAAGTGTGAAGACATAATACCCCTGTTGTTTCACAGTGATCAAACAGACTTCCTCCACCTTGGACCCATGTGTAGAATCACCATCACCACATGAATGGATGTGCCCTTACCGGAGAGCATAGACCTCCTATTATGGGAGGCCAAAGGAAGATTTCATATTTCATCCTCTTTTTAATCCGGCTAGTGGAAAGCCTCTGGGGTCCCCTGGGTCATCACCAGATATGTAGGCAAATCTCAGTGAATTTGAAAGACATACAGGATGTAGTCATCCTGTCTTTCATTCACACAGACACGACAGACCAAAATAACATTGCATCTGGTGTTGTTGAAAACCCTCTCTGTGTCCACTATTATAATCTTTACATGGGAGGTATAGACTTCCACAACCAAATGATGAAGCCTTATTTAGTTTCCCGCAGAGTTAGATACTGGTACTGCAGGGTTTCCTTTTCGGCTTTGCTATTACAGGCAATCAAATTAATGGCAACTAAAAGACTCAGTTGACCAAGGAAAGTGTAGTTAGCAGATTTGGGATCCATCCTGGAGTTGTAGCATAAACAGCACCAACACAAACCTGGTTATCTCACTGAATGTAGCACACTTCTGGGCAGCAAGCTTCCACTTTCAAACTGGCACCATAGCTATAGTTTGTGTTGGTGCTGTTTATGCTACAACTCTAGGGAAGATCCCAAATCTGTTAATACATCTCCCATGTAAAGATTATAATTGCGGACACAGAAAGGCTTTTCAACAATACCAGATGCCGTGTTATTTTGGACTGTCCCGTCTGTGTGAATGAAAGACAGAATGACTGCATCCCGTTTGTCCTTAGAATTCACTAAGATTTGCCTACATATCTGGTGATGACCCGGGGGACCCCTGAGGCTTTCGACTAGCAGAAGTAAACAGAGGACAAAATATACAGGCTTGCTTTAACCTCCCATAATAGGAGGTCTATGCTCTCCGATAAGAGCACATCCATTCATGTGGGGGTGGTGAATCTACACATGAGTCCAAGGTGGAGGAAGTCTGTTTGATCACTGTGAAACAACAGGGATCGTATGTCTTCACACTTCCTAAGAGACCTTATTTAGTATTATACAGGTGGACTTTTGTTTATTGTTTGTTGATTGTTACCAGAGCAACACATTAGGTTTATTTTGTCTGTATATTTGAGATAATATCTCTCATTAGTGTTGCAGCTTAATTCACAGTTTGAGGATAATTCACAAGCACGGTTTCAATTTTGTTTTATTAGAAATAAAAACTTGACAGGGGGGGTCTATCCTTCTTTCACTCTATCCAAAAACAAACAAAAAAAACAAGATACACTTTAAATGAGTAGCAGGCATCTCATATTTTTATTGCACTACTGCTTTAATGGCCTTTCTAAAGTGGCTGTTGCATACAAGCCTTCTTCAATAAGCCAATAAAACTACTAATGGATGAATATTGGCTAGAGTGGACCAGGAAGGCTTAAGACTTTAAGCCTGATAGCATGGGCATGCGACCGCCCCCTCCTGTTATATAATATATATAAAAAAATATATATTATATAGATATTTATTAGTGTAAGGTCCTTTAAATATATATATATATATATATATATATATATATATATATATATATATATATATAAAAGAAGAAAGGGATTTGAGCAGGAAAACAAGGTCACATGACATTTCCGAATTTCCAGACCCCTTGTGGAATGTTCTGGAAAGGCACTTATTATATAAAGCCCCGCACTGTAATATTCCCGCCAGTGTCATCAGTCAGGGTCGGCACAACAAGCTCCCGCAAAAGGGCTTTATTACCTCATTGTTGCAGCCGACCTGACAATTAAGTCTCTAATGCGCCAGGTGTTGGAAAAAGCTGGAAGCAGCGCGGAGAAGACTGGCTAAGGAGGTGCCTGGCTATGACTCAAGAGGAGAACAAGCGAGGTGAGCAGGTAATGGAAGAAGAGGTGAGAGGTGCCGAAGGCGCAGTCAGGAGCCCTCAAGGCAGAGGTAGACCAGCCATTAGAGGCCCGCAGCAGCGCCGGCAACACCAGTCCGGTCTGCAGGCAAGGCAGCCTTTTACCTCAGAAGCTGAGGAAGACAGCATGGCATTGCTGAAGGAGAGGAAAAAAGAAGAGGAGGGTACTGTCCCCATCGCCGCCCAGAGGTAGTAGTGGGTGGGCAGGGAGAGCGGCATCTAGGAGAAGAACAGAGGTGGCTTCAACTGTGGCAGGCTTGTCTAACCAAGCTCCACCCAGCACTCCTTTAACACAACAAGGAGGTCCAGGCAGTGTTAATGTCATACAGGACATTCATTTGCCGTCCACTGGAAGCTACAGAGAGCAGCTGTCAGGAAGCCCACCTGCGCAGCTCTTCTCACGAAGGACATGTCAGCATGTGCGTGCGCGTGCACAAATTTTGGCACCAAACAAAGCCATTTAAACCCTGCTGATGCAGCAGACGGTTGCTGTCTGATCTACAGCGTTACCCGTGCTAATCTGCAACCTGATATCTTGCTCTGAACTTGTTTACCGACTCAGCTTGTCCACGACTTTCCTGCTATCCACCTGCACCTGATCCCGGCTTGTTTCGACCACTCTTCCATCTGCTCCTCTGTACCTTGCTGCCAGCCCCTTGCCGAACTTGCTTCCACCTGACTCCACTCCTGTGCCTGCCGCCATCCAGACCTCAGTAGCCTCCAGCTCCGCAAGCCTCAACAGCTCAACTGGGTAGCTTCCATCTAACTGCACCTTATACTCCACAGGTCATCTCCATCTCCAGCGACCCTGCTGACCTCCTGCTGGCGGACACCATTGGACTACCACAGGCACTCATACCTCACTCCTGTGGCCGCTGTCTCACTCCCAGCGGTTCCTCGAACCGGAGTCATAGAATAGACCATCCCCTTCCGTCAGGCTCCCTACCTGGTACATAACAGCAGCACAAAGCTGTGTCAGCTCAAGCCAGTGCTCAAGCACCACCTAGTGGCCTAGGGGAGTTATTAAATGCACAAAGCAACATTATGGAATCCATAAATAGACTGGCTGAGAGTATTAATACTCCAGTTAATGATAATAGTAATTACAGTAATGTTTGGAGTAATGGGATTAGGAATACTGTTTATTTTGATAGTATTTGTAATAGTAATAGTTTTTCTTCTCCACAGGCAAAAAACATTAATACTAATGTTTCTTTACCTATGGAGCTTAATAGGTCTAGCTCATTGGTTCCTGAGGCATGTTTAAAGGAAACATTACCATGTGAAATGTCCCCTTTAGGGTATCACCTCTCTCCTTAGATTAAAGACAAAATTTGGAAAGGTCAGTTTGTTGACATCTCGTCTCTACTCCCGTCTGCAAATGAATATATCAACAAAATGGATAAAAAATCTGAGAATAAACCTGAGTGTGATAGGAGAAGGCCAGTAGCTCGATCCTTCCATAACTGGTTACAGGCATTCTCAATATATGAACTAAAAGCAAAAACAGTGGTGCAACTGTACTTAACCACTTCCACACCGCGCACAGTATATTTACTGCGGCAGTGTGGATGTGTCCCGCGAATCGCCGTAAATAGATGGCGATTTGCGGAGTGGCCGCTAGGGGGTGCGCCTGCCTTACTCCGGAGGAGTGTGCCCACGGCTCGGGCGGACCCAATGTCCGCCGGCGAGCCGCGATGAGCAGCCACAGCAAAAGATGTAAACACGGCGGTTTCCCGCTCTGTCAGTGCGGTCATAGGAGATCTACTGATCCCTGTCACTGGGATCAGTTAGATCTCTTATGCCCATGGTAGCCCAGCCCTCCCACAGTTAGAACACATGCAGGGAACACAGTTAACCCCTAGATTTCCCCCTGCAGGTTAATCCCTTCCCTTCCAATGACATTTATACAGTAATCAGTGAACATTTAAATTTCTGATCGCTGTATAAATGTCCTTGGTCCCAAAAAAGTGTCAAAAATGTCCGATATGTCCGCTCCAATATCGCAGTACCGCTAAAAATCTCAGATCGCCGCCATTACTAGTAAAAAATAAAAACCCCAGAAATTAATTCTCATCATCCGTAAATGCGGCAACTTTTGCGCAAACCAATCAATAAATGCCGATTGCGATTTTTTTTACCAAAAATATGAGGAAGAATATAAACCGGCCAAAACCAATCAAATACCACCAAAAGAAAACTCTATTTGTGGGAAAAAAGGACGCAAATTTAGTTTGAGTACAACGTCGCACAACTGCGCAATTGTCAGTTAAAGCGACGCAGTGCCGGATCGCAAAAAGCGCTCTGGTCCTAACCTGGGAAATCCTTCCGGGGCTGAAGTGGTTAAACAGATTGTGGTAGTTACCTGTGTACCATACAGGTTCGCCAATACAGAAAGCCAGAAAACCACATGTATAAAATATCCGGCAGAAGGGCACAGTAGCTTTATAAATTGACCCGAGTCCAACAGGTATGTATTAGAAAAAAGTATCAAAATGTATTAATTAGGTATGCCATAAGCTTTTAAATCCAAACCAAGGGATACCCCCTGAACAACAAATGCCTGTCTGAGCCCGTGCTAGATTAGGGTGACAGACAACACATGGGCCTGGGACATACATGAAACATAAAACATGAATAACTAATACGTCTGGACGCCAGGTGGATTGTAGTGCCCTCTACTGCGCAAAGGAATTCCACTGGAAATAAGGGAAAAAGACTTACACCCATGCACAAGGGCAACTCTGGCACCCACCCCAGGGGCCTCCATGAACTGCACTGGATCAAAAGGATAAGCACACAGTGACAATAGTGCCTGGAACTGTTCTTTCAGCCCTATTCCAACATCTTTTCCCAAAAGCCCTCTCCCTCCGCTGCTAGTATCAGTGTCCACAGACCAGGAAATCCCTCCACACCATACCCCCACGGGGGTCTAAGTACAGACACTGCTATAGCTACCAGAGGTACTGGAGTGCCTAGTGCCACCATATACACCTATATACATTAATAGGGGATTTCCCCAGGCAGCACAGACACTACAATCCACCTGGCCTCCGGACGTATTAGCTATTTATGTTTTATGTTTCATGTATGTCCCAGGTCCATGTGTTGTGTGTCACCCTAGTCTAGCACTGGCTCAGCCAGGCATTTGTTGTTCTGGGGGTATCCCGTGGTTTGGATTTTAAAGTTTATGGCATACCTAATTAATGAATTTTGATACTTTTTTCTAATACATACCTGTTGGACTCGGGTCAGTTTATAAAGCTACTGTGCCCTTCTGCGTGATATTTTGTACATTCACAAGATATGCTAGTGTTTTGGGTGAAAAACAACCTGAATATTGCAGTGGCCTTTTTCAGCATATGGAGCATGTAGCGGAAGCCTATAGGAATTTTGATGGGCTGGGCTGGTTCCAGTATGACGAGTCCTTTAGACAGAAGTTATCAATCTATCCGACATTAAAATGGGGCAATAAAGATGTTGGGCTATGGCTTAACCTGATTTTGTCACAGAAAACAGGCTATAATAATCAGCAGCCCCAATTTACAGTGTCCCCATATTAAATGTGATTTTGCTATGCATACAACAAGAACCAGTGTAAAGGGGGGGGGGGTTATTGTAAATACAAGCACAAGTTACTCAGGTGTTTCAAAAGGAATACCAATTTTCAAAGCCAACAGAGAGATAACATTACGAAAAGTGCACACACCAGTGAGGCTGGCAAGCATGCAGGAATGGTTGAAAATTTATCCAGCCCAGGAGACAGCCAAATTTTTAATTGAAGGCTTCTCCACAGGTTTCCCTTTACCAATATTCCAATGTAAGGGATGTGAATTGGTTAACAATTTAAAGTCAGTAACTGAATATGCACACATAGTTAGGGAAAAAATAAATAAAGAAATCAAAGAGCAGGTCCATTTAGCTCCCCACCGCTTAAACATTTTAGAATAACCCCCTTAGGTATTATACCTAAGAAGGAAACAAATTCCTTTAGGCCAATACACCCCCTATCATTTCTGAAAGGAACATTTCTAAATGACAAAATAGATCCTAGTATGTCATCAGTCTCTTATAGTACTTTCAAGCATGCTATAGAGCAGATTAAGAAGTTTGGCAAAGGTGCCCTGCTTGCTAAGGCAGACATAAAGGCTGCATTTAGATTGCTACCAATCAACCCTTTAGCATTTAATTCTTTAGGTATGTTTTACGAAGGCAATTATTACTTTGATAGGTGTCTCCCTATGGGATGTTCTATATCATGTGCCTATTTCGAAAAACTATTTCAAATTTGCTCCATTCTTACAATTTGAGGCAGGTTATCAAGGAATATTAAATTACCTTGATTATTTCTTATTTATTGGCCCTTCCCATTCCCCTCTTTGTTTCTTCATGCTTCAAGTTTTTAAAGCAGTCCCACATTTTGGTATTCTGCTAGCTAGCAAAAAAACAGTTTTTCCGTCATCAACTATAGAATTCCTGGGTATAAAGATAAACACAGAGATACTTGAATTTCAGTTACCAATGGCTAAAGTAGAAAAAAAATAAATCCTTGATTTTGTTGTTGGTTAGACGGAAAAAAGTTTTATTAAAAGAGCTTCAATCATTATTAGGAATATTGGCATTCACAAGAATAATACCGGTTGGCAAGACATTCTTGCGTCGCCTTTATTTAGCTATGTCCGGCCTGAAATCCCCTTTCTCACACATCAGATTGACGGTTGACCTCAAAGAGGACCTGTTAGTTTGGAGGAATTGGATATATACAATTGACAATCATTTTTTCAAGAAGAATTTAGGTATTTATCAGACCTGGTTCGTGCGGTTTCGCGGCTGTTTTGAAGATGCACTGGTGCTGTGGTAAGTGGCCCGACAGGTGGGGAAAATTAAAGGCCACCAATAGCATAGTAACATTGGAACTATTCCCTTTAATAGTAGTGCTGTAAATTTGGGGTGAGCAACTCTCCAATAAAAGGATCTTGATTAATTCTGATAACAAAGGAGTTATTTCTGCTGTAAATTGCTTAAGATTTAACATTTGGCTAAAAGCCAGACATGTTGCCGGGAAGCAGAATCAAATTACAGATGCTTTGTCTCAATTTCAGGTAGGCAGATTCCATCAACTTTTGCCAGATGAGGACAAGGAAGGTCAAGCATGTCCAGAACATCTGTGGTGCCTAATTTAGAAGTGCTGTTAAATTCAATTAGGCATTCTGTTGCTGATAGTACATGGGCTGAATATTCAGCCGCATGGTTCAGGTGGACTACTTTTGCTAAGGAGTGTGACATACAATTAGATTTTCCTTCTGAAACAAATATATTCAAATGTTCCTATGCACTTTAATGCAGTTAGGGCTGTCTCATAGTCACATTGCTAAGATACTGGCTGGTGTATCATTTTTCTTTAAACTAAGAAACTTACCTCCGTGTACAGCATTCTTTTCCATACAACAGGCCCTCAAAGCATATAAGAAAAGTCATTCTGCTCCGGACAATAGAAGATCTATCTCGATTCAGTTACTGAAAAAATTGTGTACGATTACTCCCTCAGTGTTATTTTCGGAGTTCGAAGTTGTGCTGATAAATACGGCCTTTGTGCTGGCCTTTTTTGGTGCCCTTCAAATATCTGAACTGTTGCCAAAAAATAAGAAATCTGTTTCTATTTAGACAACATATCATGGTCTCTGAAACAGGGATATGCTTATTTATCCTGGCTTCAAAGACTGACAAAACAGATCTCTCTATCCCACTGTGGAGGCGTAGATATTTGTCCAGTTAGAGCTGTTAATAGATACCTATTATTAAGGCTGGAGGGTGTGGATGTCTTTTTAATTCATTCTAATGGGTCACCTCTTATGAGGTTTAGCTTCATTTTAAATGCTTGCATAATGAAACTAAATTTGCATCATTTTAAGTTTATTCATACTCATTCATTCAGAATCGGGGCAGCTACAGAAGCTTCCAGGATGGGTTTGGATGAATCAGTAATCAAAAAGTTGGGGAGATGGGAATCGCATCGTTTTCAGTTGTATGTCAGACCTGACCTTGTTCTCTAATTCTAGGTAATAGAAAATATATCTGGATCCTTGGCCACTCCTTTCTTTATTGGGAAAATAAAGAGCTGGGAAACGCTGCTATACAACTAATTTATCTCTGGATCCTAAAAGAGTTAAAGTTTTCTGAAAAGGAATTTGTGGCATGCAATGGTTTAACTTGTGTTTCTATCTCTCCAGATTAATGGAGTCATGGCCTACTCTTGACATATTAATAGTGCATCTAGGGGGGAAACTATGTTGGTAAAATAAGAACCATGGATCTTATGTTTATGATGAAACAAGATCTTCATCGTTTCAAGATAGCATCCCTGAATACCACAATCATTTTCTTGGAAATAGTGCCTCAGCTTATTTGGCTGCAGGATGTCCAATTAAAAAAGTTGGAGAAAATCAGACGACGAGTAAATAAGTCTATGGAGAAATTCATGCCTCGCATAGGTGGTTTTTCTTATAGGCATTGGGATTTAGACGGTGGCTTAGTAGTAGTGTATAGATCTGATGGCCTACATTTGTCAGAGGTAGGATTAGACATATTCAACGTAGGGTTACAAAATAGCATTGAATTGGCCGTGGTTGTGGGGTAGGCCGGGCTTGAGATTTCAAACCCGGCTTGTGGGGACTTTGTTTTGATATTCTGCAATGTTTGAGTCCTTTAAGACTGAGCTGTTTTAAGTTTATGGTTTGAACAAATGTTCAAAGAGTAGAAGATGAATGGGATTATAAGGTGCCATAAAAAGTTTTGTCTAAAAAATCATCTTATTTGAACAGATAAATAAAAGCACAAGGATGTATCACACATTTAAAAACAATTCACCAGTACAACAAATAATATTCAGGTGTGCGCTCTACATGTTTCGCCATACATTTCAGCTTCTTCAGGAGCCTGTTGACACCAATTGCTTTTGCTTTTGACTGTTATGAATAAAGATAAATATCAGAGACACAAACATATATCCAACCTCCTAATTGTTGTGCTTATTATGTCTAAGGAGGGAGGGATACTTTACCCATTTGAATATTATACAAATCTTATATTGGGCATTGGTTGCTATATTGAAATTCCTCCTCACCTTTTACCAGGAGTGGGAAAGATAAGAACCACGGACACAACTGCGGAAAAAGCTTCCAAGGGGCATTTGACAACCACAGGGGAGACAATACCACTGATTAATAAAAAGATCTTTTTAATTATCTATCATCTTTTATCTAAATCTTCCATTAAAATTTAGAGGGTCAAGTTACTTTAAATTTTAAAGACAGATTTTTACATTAATAATTATATTACATTTAAATGTGAAAAACTGGGCCAGGTGCTGCCTAAGAGGAAAAACCTCTGTGTGAAATGTGAATTGACATAGATATTAAATGTATTGTGCTCCTCAACAGTCCAGGAAAAATAAAAATAAAAATGTGAAGTGGTGTTTAATTGTTCCCTCTGTGTTGTGTGATTATGCAAGTGATCCACAATCTATTAGCTATGTTTTACTCCTACATCTGTTGTAATCATATGAATCTACTTGGTTCATAGAAGCCTATGACTTAGACATTATTGACAATCTATAAAACATACTATTGCAAAGCCTTGATAATGGCATGTGACATATATATATACACTGTGACCTTCTAGATTATTATTCCACAGTTTTTTTCAGAAAAAAATCAATCCAATTGATAATGGTGAAAAACTATAAAAAATAAAAATAAAAAATGTCAAATTCATATATAAGTGTGCAGTGCTCAAAGTGCTAGTGCAGTCTATTCTTCCAAGAAAGGTCCTTTGCCTTGCTTCTCTAAATACAATGTTCTCCTCTTTGATAAGTATGAAATAGTGTTCACAGGTGTTCCTCTGAGTGCGATTAAAACGTGCTCCCTTCCAGACACCCCACTTACCAAACAGTGTCACCCCTGCAGGGGTAAAACGCCTGGACGCCTGTTGGTGTTCCTAGTGGTCTCTCTGGTAGTCTCATTGTGGTGGTTTCTGGATCCTTAGCCGGACAGCTTCACTACCTCCGGGGTATGGCACCCGGCTCCTTGTGTGGCAATTCCAGGGATCTCTCTGGTGGTCTCGGGAATCCTCATCCGTTTTAGGTTAATGCCATGATGCAGGGGGAATTCGGGAAAAAATGGAAAAATTGCCCATAGTGTAATCCTTTTTAAAACAATCGCTTTATTGTTGATAAAAAATGCAAGATAAAATCCAATCGTCACTATTAAAGTCCGGTTTTTTGATATAGAGGAAGCATGTTTGACTTTCTCAACATCCACTGAGGCAGGTATAAAAAAAACGGATTTTAATAGTGGCGATTGGATTTTATATTGAATTTTTTATCAACAATAAAGCGATTGTTTTAAAAAGGATTACACTATGGGCAATTTTTCAATTTGTTCCCAAATTCCCCCTGCATCATGGCATTAACCCAAAACAGATGAGGATTCCCGAGACCACCGGAGAGATCCCTGGAATTGCCACACAAGGAGCGGGGTGCCATACCCCGGAGGAAGTGAAGCTGTCCGGCTAAGGATCCAGAAACCACCACAACGAGACTACCAGAGAGACCCCTAGGAACACCAACAGGCGTCCAGGCATTTTACCCCTGCAGGGGTGATGCTGTTTGGTAAGTGGGGTGTGTCTGGAGGGGAGCACGTTTGAATCGCGCTCGGAGGAACACCTGTGAACGCCATTTACTACTTATCAAAGAGGAGAACGTTGTATTTAGAGAAGCAAGGCAAATTACCTTTCTTGGAGGAATAGACTGCACTAGTACGTTGAGCACTGCACGCTTACCGTATTTGCCGGCGTATAAGACTACTTTTTAACCCATGAAACTCTTCTCAAAAGACGGGAGTCGTCATATCCGCTGGGGATTAGGGCCGGTTCACAACCACTTCCTGACCAGCGCCGTAAATAGGCGGTGGTCGGGTTTGAGTGGCTCTCCCGGGACATAGCCTGCACCTGCAGGCTATATCCCGGTGTCATTTTTTAGAGCTGGCGGTCGGCTATCCAGGGGTAACGACCGATCCGGCTCGGGAAGCCGCTCGGTCGTTACCCCAGGGGGCGGGAGGGGACATCCCCCCTCCCGCTGCCTTCCGCCGCTCTTCTCCGGCCTCCCGTCCCACTGGGAGACCGGAGCAACGATCCGACGCGTCCGCCGGCTGGAAGGAGACCTGACAAAAGCCGTAATCGGCTCCGATCGGGTCTCCTTCGGCAAATTCCGGAAGCAACGTCACAATGTCACTTCCGGTTTACTCGGCGGCTAACGGCGCCAATTTTAAAAAAGTGACAGTATTCAGAATCGCCATTTTTGGCGATCTGAATACTGTGAAGTGCAAAGGAGGGGTGGGGGGTCTTTTCCTTTTTAAAAGAACAGTGCTAAAAATAAATAAATAAATAAATAAAAAAATATTTAAATCGCCACCGTCCCCGCGAGCTCGCGCAGCAAAGAAAACACATACGTAAGTCGCGCCCACATATGAAAACGGTGTTCAAACCACACATGTGAGGTATCGCCGCGATCACCAGAGTGTGCGCAATAATTCTAGTAAAAGACCTCCTCTGTAACTCTAACCTGGTAACCGTTAAAATTTTTTAAAGCGTCGCCTATGGAACTTTTTACATACAGGAATTTGTCGCCATTCCGCAAGTGCGCGCAATTTTCAACCATGTCATGTATGGTATCTATTTACTCGGCGTAACATCCTCTTTCACAATATGCAAAAAAATTGGGCTAATTTTACTGTTGTCTTATTTTTTAACTCAAAAAAGTAAAATTGTTCCAAAAAAATCACGCTTGAAAGACCGCTGCGCAAATACCGTGTGTCAAAAAGTATTGAAACAATCGCCATATTATTCTCTAGGGTGTTTGAAGAAAATATACATAATGTTTGGGGGTTCTAAGTAATTCTCTAGCAAAAAAAAAATGCTTTTAGCTTGTGACCACCAAATGTAAAAAAGTGGCCCGTTCACATCTAGGCGACTTGTCAGGCGACTTGAGTCGCCTGACAAGTCATCTCAATGCTGTGCAATGGAACCGTTCTAATAGGAGCGAATCGCTTTGCTCCGACTTAGAAAAATGGTTCCTGCACTATTTTCAGGGCGATCTCAGCGTGGCTTACATTGACTTTTATGATAGAAGTCTCCTCACAAGCCGCGCTGAGATCGCCTCGAGCAGGGCGACTTGCTTCGCCCTGGCAAGTCGCGCCGAATCGCGCCGCTTACTGCACTATTTTCAGGACGATCTCAGCGTGACTTGCATTGACTTCTATGATAGAAGTATCGTTACAAGCCGCGTTGAGATCACGGAAGAGGGGTAGTCTTATATGGTGAGTATAACCCAAACCCTATATTTTAACAGGAAAAGTAGGGGGTCGTCTTATACGCCCAGTCGTCTTATACGCCGGCAAATACGGTATATATGAATTTGACATTTTTTTATTTTTATTTTTTAATAGTTTTTCACCATTATTAATTGGATTGATTTTTTGACTGAAAAAACCTGTGGAATAATAATCTAGAAGGTCACAGCGTATATATATGTCACATGCCATTATCAAGGCTTTGCAATAGTATGTTTTATAGATTGTCAATAATGTTTAAGTCATAGGCTTCTATGAACCAAGTAGATTCATTTAATTCCAACAGATGTTGTAGGAGTAAAACATAGTTCATAGATTGTGGATCACTTGCATAATCACACAACACAGAGGGAACAATTATACACCACTTCACATTTTTATTTTTATTTTTCCTGGACTGTTGAGGAGCACAATACATTTAATATCTATGTCAATTAACATTTCACACAGAGTTTTTTCCTCTTAGGCTGTGCCTGGCCCAGTTTTTTACATATAACTTTCCACAGCTCTCCATTAGGAGGGGCTAGCCCTGGGCAGCAGCAAGCTTAAAATTAAATCGTAAGCGCAGGTACCTACCCATTCTTATATTGAATTGAAGTATCCACCCACCTGATAAGTTAGTGGATGAGAAAGAGAAGAGTTATGGTTTAACATGGATGTTCACAGACAATGCTCCAGATAACTATATCTCTATGGACAAAAAATGCATACATTATATATCTGTGAATAACAGACATTATTAATTAACGATTAATAGACATTGATGAGGAGGGTTTTTTTACCTTAATTTTAACTGAATGATTTCAATACAAGACTCCTAGTTTAATTGTTATCATTTTAGCATGCTCTATATGTATTGAATCCAAAAGCAATTTTGATAAGATATAAAGAGGGTTTTACTGTTTTTGTCCACCAGAGGGAGTTGTCATCCATTTTGGTGCTGATATCAGCAACTAACAGGAGGACAGGGAAAAAATGCTTCAAACTGTGAAAGATCAGAGGAAAGTATAAATTACCACCAAAGATCATTATCACTGACAGGAATATAGACATGAAAAGTCCACAGAAATCTAATTTGTTATTTACCTTAGGAGTCTTAAATAAAAATAGAAACATAGAAACATAGAAAAGTGACGGCAGAAAAAGACTGAGTAGTCCATCGAGTCTGCCCCTTTTTTATTTATTTATTTTTTATTTTTTTTATTTTATTTTTTATTTTTTTTTTACATTAACCTTGTTGTCTGACTATGGATTTATGTTTATCCCAAGCATGTTTGAAGCCATTTACTGTTGACTGTCTCACAACCTCTGTTGGTAGTTTATTCCAATCATCAACCACCCTTTCAGTAAAATAATACTTTCTAAGATTAGTTTTGAACTTCCCCCCAGTTAGTTTGAGGTCATGTCCCCGTGTTCTTCATTTTGGTTTCATATTGAAAAGACTGCCCTCCTGAACCTTATTCACCCCCTTGAGGTATTTAAAGGTTTCAATCATGTCTCCCCTCTCCCTTCTTTCCTCCAGACTGTACATATTAAGTTCCTGAAGTCGCTCTTGATAGTGTCGCTCTTGCGTGTCCATTCATCAGAGCCAGCAGCCTTACAACCATGCTGCTGGCCACAAGGGAATTATATGCCCCCCCAATTGAGCGGCGTCTGACGTCACCACTCGATTGCAGATGCCTATTGGGTGCCTAACCTCCTCACCAACCAATCAACGACAGCTTTTTGTTCCAACCAATCGGGCTATGTTAGCGCGATATGTCCGGTTCTCGCATGCGCAAATGCGCGCGCGCGAAGCCGCCGCGGCCATCTTTAAAATTCCCATTCTAAATTAAATCAAATGCAAAGATTAGGGCTATGTAAATGTGTGGAGAAACACATATGCAATGCCATCACGACCATTTTGGAAAGTCCATGGCCGGATAAACTTTGCAAAAGAGGAAAGGGCAAGTACTATATAAACACTAAAGTACGATTTAAACAATAATAAAGATAGAAATTTCTCTGCAAATTCCAAAGCAAGTAAAAAAGATTTTAATGAAAGACATACTTAATTTAGATTGAAGTCAGAATAGTTATTCTCTACGTATCCATTTCATCCTGTCAGCAATCAAAAGGGTTCTGTATTTGGCAGTAAATGGCTGCTTTACAAGTACATAATTTTGGGCTAAAGCTGTACACTCCGGTCAGAGACTGCAGCAGTTTTTTGGGAGAATCAGCGTAAGAGATATATTCACAAAATACAAAAAATGTAAAATGATTTATACTTGTATGTATCTATTATAAGATTTAAACATGTGTAAGGTCAATGATGACCTGATTTATTGATAGATTAATTTTAACTTCCAAATTGGAAAATATTTCAATTGGAAGCTTTTTTCACAGTTGTGTCCGTGGTTCTTATCTTTCCTACTCCTGGTAAAAGGTGAGGAGAAATTTCAATATAGCAACCAGTGCCCAATATAAGATTTGTATAATATTCAAATGTGTAAAGTATCCCTCCCTCCTTAGACATAATAAGCAAAACAATTAGGGGGTTGGATATATGTTTGCGTCTCTGATATTTATCTTTATTCATTACAGTCAAAAGCAATTGGTGTCAATAGGCTCCTGAAGAAGCCGAAATGTATGGCGAAACATGTAGAGCGCACACCTAAATTGTTATTTGACGTACTGGTGAATTGTTTTTAAATGTGTGATACATCCTTGTGCTTTTATTTATCTGTTCAAATAAGATGATTTTTTTAGACAAAACTTTTTTGTATGGCGCCTTAAAATCCCACTCATCTTCTACTCTTTGAACATTTGTGTAAAATATAGGGAGATGGTGCCCAAATATATCTCTATCCTCCATTATCTCCTGACCCCCTTATACTTTATGGTTTGAAATGTAAGAATTTCATGAATTAATAAAATTATCAAGATGATGTTACTATTATTTTTCTATTTTGAATATACCAATAAACGTGCCACAGCCAATTTATTGCCAAAATAGTTCTTGCATGTCATTATTTAAGTAGGTAATAGATGGATGGTATTCTGGGAGGGTAAGGTGCGATCTGCATTCCCATGTAAATGTACTGTATGTGCTCCAGTTTTGGCTGGAGCAATAAAATATAAACATCTTCAGGGACAGATACTGGTATTAACTGTAAACATTAAAAACATTATAATATGCCAGTGTTATGTAAGTATAAGAAAGAAATGCCAGTTTTTTCCATGGTCAGGTAGAATTGAAATATAACAACTAGTTTGTTACTTTCACACTGCAACTGTGCTCAAGTTTGTTTGGAGAACGTCACAAATACCAAATCAGTCTAACTATATTGTGTGTTAAATGCCCTTCACTAACAAAAAGTTAAAAAATTCCTTTAATATTAGTATACATTATATAACAAATTCTATTGTATTATATTACATCCTAATTCATTGCAGTCAAGGTCGAGGATTCTATGAATAATAAATCATTGAAGGTAAACTATAGAGATTTAGGCAATTTTTTTTAGTTTCTACTTTTAAAACATTTTTTTTTTTTAAGACCTTGAATTTACAAATATAAATGTAATGCATGGTGCACCCAAGACATTGATTTTGCATATCATTCAATCCGTTTTATAAAAAAAGAAAAATTGCTTTTCCCTAAAGAGAGCAGAAAGAGGGGGGATGAATACGTCTTCTAACTCATTCAGCTTTTCAACCCTTTAAAGTTTTTTTTTTCCCAGCAAAGCAGTTAAGGTTAGGCTAGTAAACATGTGAAAAGACACCCAGAACTCCACATGGTGGCTAGAAATAATAAACTTTCATTTTCACATGTAACACTGTATATTTACCTGACTTGTGTTTTTATTTTTATTTTTTTGTAATAAACATAATAAAGAAAGATCAGTATTTTCTGCATAACACAATTATTAGCAACTATATTGTTCCACTGCTTCACAGCCTGTCTGGGTTGCTTATTAGTTCTATAAGACAAGCTGAAACCAATGCTGCTAACTGTGAGGCTGTTGCTAAGCACTGTCAGCCTGCATTAGGGATTGCTATAACTGTCAGGATCTCCCAACTTTGCAAATGATTCCCTCACAAAAAATACTTAAAGTGGAGCTGTAATAAAAAATATGGACAGGCAGACCTTTTAATACAGAATAGTCACACGGGGCTTGATTTAGTAAAGGCAAAAAACACTGTTCACTTCGCAAGTGAAGTTGTACTTTGTAAGGAAATATGGAGAAGCTAAATTTGCAAAGAATATTTAATCATGGGCAAGGATATTTAATCATTTTGCTTGCACATGATTGGATGATGGAAGTAAGCAGAGCTTCACTTCATTTCATTCACTAAGCTATAGCGAGAATTCCTGTACAAAGTGAATAGTCTATTTACCCTTGGTAAATCAACCCACTATGTCTCTTCTGTATTAAAGTATTCTGACCTGCCTGTTCACACTGTACACTGAGCTGTGCATGCTTAGCTCAATGTACAATTTTGGCATCTGCTGAGATGAATGATGCACGCAAGGGAGTGATGTAATCTCAGCCCTTCCAGTTTAAATGGCTGAAGATCAGAACCCACAATATGTCTAGCCAAAGATATTAGCTAATTAGTTTTACATTTGAAAAGTATAAATTGCTGAAAGGTAGAATTAATAAACAGAAAATCTTTCTTTATCTAGGTAATTACTCTTTCAATCAACACAACTAAAATATATTTCATTCTGATTGTGTCCTAATACTTATATAAATAGTTTTATCAATATAATCTTTCTTGTATTTTAAGTATTTTAGTTCCTTGTGGGAAATTCACATTTGAAAAATTCCTGAAGTGGCATCTAACATGATATTGGAATGCTTTATATTTTCAATTTGGCTACCCACCAGTGAAAGACCGTTATCTCAAGTATTACAACTTACACGGTGCAGAAAGGGTAATGGCACAATTAAACTCAACATCCAATTTAATTTTGACTTATTAATTTAATTTTATATATCAAGTTTCATAGATCACTTGGGATTACAAAGAACATGCTGATTCATTGGTTCAGGTGCTGCATGGCATGAGGGTAACAAAGTGTCCAAACACATTAGTCATAAGTCATCTTTTCACCTTGTTAAATAATGGTAGACCATTTGCTCAATGCTACATTATTTTTTTTTAAATCATAAAAATGAAATTACAGATTAAATAAAAATGAGTTACTATGAATTCAAAGTTCACCAGCCCGAAGCAGAGAACTAACATATTTTGTCAAATGCTTCATGCCCAATTTTTATCAACTACTCCGACATTATTGAGCATTGTTTTTTTCAGATTCCATTGTAAATAGCTTCTGTAGCTGTGTGATGCAGCCACATAATGGGGTTGATTTAATTAATGAAATAAAAAAAGTGAAGGTTCACTTAGCGTAGTAAATTGGGTTATTTTCTATCCTTGCTTTGAATACCTGATCGTGTGTAGATGAAATAAAAAAAAATAGAATTTTGCAATTGCTTAATATTTAAAGTAAACAAAAGTTCACTATATGTTATTCTTACTGGTACAACATATTTAAACTCATTATTTCACGTGCCTTTATTTAATTTGCATATAATCTCTCAATGCTTTCTACAACCAATGGACCTTTAACATTGTTATAAACAGGACAAACATTCAAATACAATTTGCATTTTTTTATAGAGTAACAGTTGTTTTAAAACAAAATATTGGTAAAACTGAAAAAAATCTATATGTATTAACTAAATATCATACGCAGTAACAAAGTATTACAAATCATATCCATAACTGAAAATTGCTCTCATTTATAAGGTCCAGAGGTACAAGAGCTGAAGTGTTTATCCACTAAACAAAGTGAACATGCTCTATTCCTTTAGTAATGTAACCCTAAATACTTCATTGCTCATTTAACCTTATTATAGATAGGACTGAGCTTTATGTCTGAGTGGAACATTAGTTTGACCCAAACCAAAGTCATTCAAGGTTCATGAACATGGTGAACAATGTGGCTGACCCCTCCCTATAAAAGTCAGGGTTCCCAAGCCTTTGTTCAATGCATGTTAGAGATGACATGGTGGTGTTAGGGAAAGATCACATAGTGTATGAGGGGAGAGCTAGGTGATGCTGCTGATGGTATGTCTTCTTTTGAAAATGTGCCTAGTAAAACAGCTTAGGTATATGGAGCCAGCCCAATATTTTGCCAGCTTTTGAAAAATAATTACACTGTAAGGTTGATTTCTTAATTGAAACCTACATGGTATTTATCCTTTTCAAAATAGCCCAGTAAAAGTGCCCAAATACTGTGCATATATGCACTATAATGTGGATTACCAGCTGCCTGTTGTCTCCCTGTGAAACTGGCTAGCAGAAGCTACTATTTACAGTCAGCAGAATAATTCTTGCTTTTTCTGCAAAAAACAAAAAACATATTTTTGATTTCTTGATTATAAACCTTCCTGTTGCTTCTCTACACTGTCTCCCTCTGCATCCTTTAAAGCTGCTGTACTGTGCATAAACTGTATAACATGTATAGCTATTTATAGTGAAATTATGCATTATAATTTTTGGTTCTTGATAAAACCTGACTGTTTTTTTTTTCTACCTAAATTTCACCTTATCTGCATATACTTATACTTTTATTGAGTCTGTACAATATTTATGGTTCTTTTCTCTCAAATAATACAGTTCTCTCTTTCTTTATTATTTGTATATTTTCTTTGTATTGTCCTATCTGGACATTTGTTAGTTAATTTGGTATCTATAACTTTGGGGGTGGTAGAACAATGAACATGCTCCTTCCAACAGAAAAGTCACAGCACTACATAAATTACCTAATTTGACTTATACTTTAGGCTGGGTTCACACTGGTAGGACATATGCTCTGACTTTGGAAGCACATGTCGCATGGTGTGTGCAAATCAATGATTTCCTAGGAAAGCTGTCTTAAAGCGGCTGTCTACCCAAAAAAATACTCACCTTGAAACGAAGATCCGACCACGCTGCTTGGTCCCTTCTGAGGGAGCAGACATCTTCCCTCGGATCTTGCTTCCGGGAACGCGGCTCAGGCGCTGTGACTGGCCGGAGCCGCGAGACGTCACTCCAGCGCATGCACGCGGGACCCGTTTTTCTCGGCAAGGTCCAGAACTATTGCTTTTGCCGGGACATACACGGCGCATGCAATGTAACGCCACAGACAATTAGAAAGGGGATATCTTCTAAACCGTACAGTGTAAACCCGGCCTAACTCAATATAAATACATGTAGGAAAAATAGGTGAAGCCTGCTCATTAAATAAAAAAAAGCACAGCTCTACAGCTTAAAGTAAAGTTGTTGTTTTTTACATTTCTGTGCATATAACTGGGTTACCAAACTGAACATTTTCATTTTGCTAAGTAAAATGAAACTCCTATAGTATGACTGTGAAGTAGAGTTAGCGAACCCGAACTGTAAAGTTCGGGTCCGTACCGAACTTTCGGGTGTCCGTGTACCGAACCCGAACGTTTGAGAAAAACGTTCAGGTTCTGGTATTTTTTCACACTTGTTGAATAGCTGCAGGGCAGCCAATCAACAAGCATTTCACTGGTTTTCCCTGGAAGCCATCACAACCATGCCTACTAATGGCATGGCTGTGATTGGCCAGTGCATCATGTGACCCAGCCTCTATATGAGGCTGGAGTCACAGTGCTGCATGTCACATGCTCTCGGGTTAGTGTAGGGAGAGGATGCTGCCGGCGCTGTGAGGGACAGAATGTGAGGGACAGATTGCAGATCTAATAACTAGGTAGAGATTACTACTCCTGCTGTGAGGGACAGATTGCAGTGATAATAACTAGGTAGAGGTTACTACTACTGCTTTGAGGGACAGATTGTAGATCTATAACATTTCATCCTGCATTACAGAACGATCTGATTACAGAATGATCTGATACTGGACTAGGTAGAGATTACTACTGCATTGAGGGACAGATTGCAGATCTAATAACATCTTCCATTTTTCTTCCTTTTGCAGCCCTCTAGCACTTTCCAGTACTTTTTTACAGTCATTTTTGTGCTGAAAAGTCTGGGTCCCCATTGACTTCAATGGAGTTCGGGGTCCGGGGTACAGTTCGGATAATGTTCGGTACCAAACCCGAACGTTTCCGCCGAACCCGAACATCCAGGTGTTCGCTCAACTCTACTGTGAAGGTTTCCATTTATCCAGATGATGGTATAGCTAAAAATAGTTAAAGAGTAATTAAACGCAAATCTTTTTTTTCATTTTGGATAGAGCGGAGAGGGACTGGATTTTTTTTTATTGCTGCCTGTTTTAAGGAGATTCACCCTCCCTGTTTGCCCTGTTTACTTTTATTAACCATTTAAGGACCAAGCCTCTTTTTGAGATTCTGTGTTTACAAGTTAAAAATCATTTTTTTTGCTATAAAATTGCTTAGAACTCCCAAACATTATATATATTTTTTCTCTAACACCATAGAGAATAAAATGGCGGTCGTTGCAATACTTTGTCGCACACCGAATATTGTGAAAGATAATGTTACTCTGAGTAAATGGATACTCAACATGTCATGCTTCAAAATTGCGCCCGCTCGTGGAATGGCGACAAACTTTGGCACTTAAAAAATATCCATCGGCTATGTTTAAAAATTCCCACAGGCTATCAGTTTTGAGTTACAGAGAAGGTTTAGTGCTAAAATTATTGCACTCACTCTAACAATCACTGCAATACCTCAGATGTGTGGTTTGAACACCATTTTCATATGCGGGCACGACTTCCCTATGCGTTCGCTTCTGCGCGTGAGCTCGGCGAAGCGGGGCGCTTTAAATTATTTTATTTTTTTCTTATTTATTTTACTTTTTATTTTTTTTTATTTTTACACTCTTCTTTTAGAAAAAAAAAAAGATCACTTTTATTCCTATTACAAGGAATGTAAACATTCCTTGTAATAGAAAAAAAACATGCCAGGACCTCTTAAATATGAGATCTGGGGTCAAAAAGATCTCAGATCTCATATTTACACTTACATGCAATAAAAAAAAAAGATTAAGTGTCATTTGAAAAAAAAAAAATATCCTTTAACTGCTTCCCGTCCGGCATATAGACAAATGACGTCCGGGTGGGTGTTCCGTTAACCTGACTGGACGTCATATGACGTCTTCAGGATAACTGGCGATCATGCGCATCACGGCGATCGGTGGTGTGGTGGGTCAGTCTGACCCACCTCATTACCGACCTCGGTAAAGTGCTTCCATTGGCTCTTCCTTTACTCGCGTCTGCAGATGAGAGTACTGGAGAGCCATTCGGCGGCTCTCCTGAGAGGGGGTCTTCGCTGAGTGTTTATCAGTGCAGCCCCCCCTAGGATCACCACCCTAGACCACCAGGCAGCCCGCCCAGGGACCATCAGGGAGCACCTGCCCAGGGACCACCAGGGAGCCAACCAGGACCACCAGGGAGCTGATCAGGACCACTAGGGACACCATCATGGAGCCCACCCTAGACCACCAGGTAAGGGGCACAATGCTCAGTATGGCTGGCACTCAGTGCCAATTACAGATGCCACCCTAGACCACCAGGGAATCAGTGGTGCCTATCAGTGCCCACCAGTGCCACTTATCAGTGCCTGTCAGTGCTGCATATCAGTGCCACCTATGAGTGCCCGTCAGTGCTGCTTATCAGTGCCCATCAATGCTGCATATAAGTGCCTCATTATCAGTGCCCGTCCGTGCCACCTCATCAGTGCCGCCTCATCAGTGCCAATCAGCACTGCCTCATCAGTGCCCATCAGTGTAGCCTCATCAGTGCACATCAGTGATGGAGAAAATGTACTTATTTACAACGTTTTGTGACAGAAACAGAAAAACTTTTTATTTCAAAATTTTCTGCTTTTTTTTATTTGTAGTGCAAAAATTAAAAACCACAGAGGTGATCAAATACCACTAAAAGAAAGCTCTATTTGTGGGAACAAAATGATAAAAATTTTGTTTAGGTACAGTGTCGCATGACCGCGCAATTGTCATTCAAATTGCGACAGCACTGAAAGCTGAAAATTGGTCTGGGCGGGAAGGGGGCTAAGTGCCTGGTATTGAAGTGGTTACGTGCTATGGGCAGAAGTGACGTTTGACATCGCTTCCATCCTTCAATGTTTTGGTGCAGAGTGGGTGGCATCTTCTGCTCACTCGGAATCCAGGCTCAGTGGAGAGCGGACCCGATTGTCTCCACTGCTACTGCCAGGTCCAGTAAGTGGCGGAGATGATGAGAAAGTGGCGGCAGGGGGGTAGGCACCCCTCCCGTCCCAAAATAAAAGTGATCTTGTGGCGAATCCACCGCAGAGACCACTTTTATCTGAAAGTGGGCCGTCCGCTGTTTAAAAAAATACTGGGGTTATGGTAACTATCCGCTACCATAGCAACGGTATTCACCGGCAAAGTACCGCCGTATAATGATGGCGGGCAGTCTAGAAGTGGTTAAAGTGGAGTTCCACCCAAAATTGGAACTTCCGCTGGTTGGATTCCCCCTATCAGGTGTCACATTTGGCACCTTTAGGGAGATGGGGGAAGAGGACACTTGTCTTTAGACAGGTGTCCTTTTCCACACATCCGGCAGCTGACCTCAGCAGCCCGGCTCCCTCCTCACTCTGCTACTGGCTGTCTGGCCAATAGCAGAGTGCAGCGGAGCCTCGCGCATGCGCAGTAAGGTGCCCGGCGTGAAGCTGCAATGCTACACGTCCGGGTTCCCTTACCCGCAATGGACGCGGCTGCACCCAAACTCCGATCCAAAAGATCGGCAGCGGGTGCCGACATCGATGGACTTCAGGACAGGGTAAGTGTCCTATTATTAAAAGTCAGCAGCTACAGTATGTGTAGCTGCTGGCTTTTAATTTTTTTTGTTTTAGGCAGACCTCCGCTTTAATGAAATCAAAAGTAAAAGAAAATCCCATATTTTAGGTTGACACCAGAACAGTTTTAGAGGCAAAATCTTCTACAGGAGACACTAGTTTTGATTACTCTGGTGACACCCTGGAATTTCCTCACTTTGGAGAGATTTCCTCTCACCTTTGGTTTTGGTTATGGGACAGGAAGTGAAGGGAAATATCCCCAATGGTGCACAGATTGCAAAAAAAAAAAACATGACAGGGGTTATAACCCTCCCTTACCTTATCCAAAATGGAAAAAAATGACTTTAGCTACACTTTAATCATATTCACTGGACTAAATACACCAAAAAGCAATAATATAGTGAACGTCTTGAACAGTGTAGCTGCTGGCACGCAAGGTGACTGTAAACAAATCCAATCAGTCACGGTGCACCGCTCAATTTAAAATACAAATGTAGGGAGCGTGGCTAGCGCATGGACCGGTAGGAAGCTGCTTCCATTGGCTCGTGCACGGATCAGCTAAAGGACTACTCCCAACACCGCAGAAATTGTCCAAACAACCGGTAATGGGGAGGAAGGGTGGTGGAGAGGGTCACAAAACACCCAGGCAGTAAAAGGAGGGGGAGATCAGCCGTTTCTTCACCTGATCAGGGCAGACACAGAGCAGCCCGTCCTCATCCAAAATGGTGCCAGCATGCTCCGCAGCACACCACTCGTCCTCACAACACATGGGGACATCGCTCTCTTTCCACATGAGGACCAGGCAGCACACACATTCTCCCCCGGAAGTCTGACCACGGGTCCCTCTACTCTGGCTGCCCTTCCCCTGACTCACAATGCTCAGGCTTGAGCTGGGATATGAAGGCCTACATTAAGGCCTTACTTACTAGACATGATTTTGAAGCCTATGTGAAAAGGTTGGAGCATTCATACAAACAAGAAATATGTGAGCTCTGCAGGGATATCACAGGCAGGATGGAGGATGTTGAACAAACTGTGGATGCTATTGTAGCTACACTTAACTCTCATGAGGCCATCTTACAGGAACATACTTCCCAAATTCAGCAAATTATACTTCACCAGGATGTCCAAGAAAACAGGGCCAGACGGAATAATATCCGCAAGAGGTCTGCTGGAGATAGTGGAACCCAAAGACTTGGCTTCTGCCGCCATCACAATGTTCAATGACTTGTTTCAAAAACCTAAAGAAACACCCATTTAGCTCGATCGTAGACATAGAGCTCTGGGCCCTCAGAATCCTAAACCTGCATATCCTAGGGATGTCATCTGCAGAGTGCACTTTTATGCCATAAAAGCAGAAATTATGCAAGTAGCACGCACTCAGGAAGCCATTTATTTCAATGATACCCAAATTACCCTGCTCCCTGATCTATCTAAACTGACCCTTGACATGCGCCGGGCATTGAAACCATTAACAGGCGCATTGATGGACAAACAGATCAAGTATCGCTAGGAATTTCCCTATCAACTAACTGCAACTCAAGATGGCAAATCAGAGACATTTCGCACCCTGGGAGACCTCCCAAATTTTCTAGGAACTTTCAAACTACATCAGATCTCCATTCCAGACTGGCCGTTACACACTGCTACTTCTGGTTTGCCTCTTGTAAGAGGCTGGCAACCCTGCTCCAAAAAGAAGAAGAAACATTCCAGATCCATTGTATCAAACCCCCCTGAAGGATGAAGTGGACGTCTCCACCCTTTGAACACCTCCTTTATTTCCAGGTCTCATATACCTGGCTATTTTTTGCCCAGCTGCACATGACTAGTAAATGTGGCTAATTTGTTCTGTTTGCCTTTATACCTGTTTTATTTGCCTGTTTCAAATTACGCCACTGCTTACATGTCCCCCCTACCCATGATCTCCTTTGCCAAATGGAGAAGTTGGTAATGGGCCCTGAACATTTTCCTTTGTTTATTCAATATAAGGTTTTAAACCTGTTTTTGCATACCTCAGGGCTCTGAGTTACAATGAACCAAAAACTGCTGCGCTAATAATCATATAAAACTGAATAAAGGGGGGCATGTCCGGACATGAAGGGAGATAGACGGGACAGAGAGGAGCTCTCGATACACCGAACATAATCCGTGTCCATCCTGCCACCTAAAGACCTGGTGAGCTACACAAAACCCCTTAATAGCTCTCCCACACTCCCTGAGGGGCCTGAAGCACAAAATTGTGAACATCTGCCACCTACCCGCAGCACAATACAGGCCGGCATTACACATATGGCCGCCACCATCTTCCAGGCCTCCCACGAACTGAAATCAGCCACATCCTCCGACTTATAGTGCAGCAGAGACAGCCTCATCTTCACACTTAGGTCTCCTCTAGCTCTGCCACAACATAGAGGGGAATAACAGTACAGAGCGGAGGCTCCAGGCACGGTCTATAGAGGCCTAGTGATGGCTGCCATCTTGCTACACCCAGCCACATGATTCGGCACTTGAGACGGCTGTTCCAGACCCCATAAGACATTTAAGTGACCCCAGTTGCCTATATGCCCTCCAGTAATTGAATAAAGGGGTAAGGAGACTTCATCAGCAGTGTAACCTGACTGGGCTCTACTGAGGCCTGGTTCCAGTGGCCATTTTGGTACATTTTACCCTCTCCTCGGTGTGGCAACAAGCATAAACTGTATCCTTGTGTTGCAGACCCCTTCTAGAGATTACTAAAGACTGAGAATTCTTCAATAAAGACCCCAAGGGGCTGCCTAAAGCCAGGGCTGCCACCGCTATAGGTTTACTCAACTAGAATAAGGAGGTAACAAACACCCCACTGCAGATCAGCAACATGGGAACAGCTTCCCGAAACTCATCTGCCTCACGGTCACGCCCAGAGAACAAACCGGGAATCTCAGCCAAACACTACCTGAGATGTTCCATTCCCAAAGAGGTAATATGGCGCCACCACGACAGGAACAATCACAGGCTAAAACCCTGACACAGGCCGGAATCTCTCTCACACCCACCCTGCCAGGTCAAGAAGTTAACAGTGATCCGCCGCAACAATACATTAACCTACAAGACTTCCGCATGATTGCCACAGACATTAAAGATACCCTGTCTGCAGCCATTGCAGATCTAAGGCTAGACATCCACACACTGGCAGACAGAGTCCAGGATGTAGAAAAGACAACAGCTCAACATTGACACGGTACTCTGTCAGGTGACACACAAATTGGATGCCCATACTCTGCAGCTAAGGGACCTCCAGCACCATATGGAGGATCTGGACAACAGAGGAAGGCACCACAATCTCTGTATCTGCGGCATCCCAGAAGCAGTTGAGGTGGATCAGCTCACCCCCGCAGTAATAAGCCTTTTCAATGACCTGCTCGATAGACTCCCTCAAACAGCAAATGATATGGAGAGAATACATCGAGCCCTGAGACCCAAGGGTCGAGACACTGAGCCCCCCCAGGGATATTATTTGCCACATAATAGATTACAAGCTGAAAGAAGACATACTAAGGAAAGTCAGGAACAAGACACACCTCACATTCAGGGGCACAGAGATCCACATATACCAAGATCTCTCCGGCATCACACTGCAGCACCATAGGGACCTAAAACCCCTACTGGAGTCTTTACACTCAAGGAACATCCCATACTGCTGGAAGTTCCCATTTTGCCTGTCTGCCTCCACACTAGGCGGCACGGCACTACTGCGAGTGACAGAAGACCTACAGGCCTTCTGTGAGACCCTACACATTCTGATAGTGGATGTCTAAAACTGGTATGCCGACTTCTGATGCACTCCAACAATGCGAAACCCACGCCATGAGG
>BLSH010293170.1:128110-153949 GCA_018402905.1 Glandirana rugosa | reverse complement strand
GGCTGGGTGGGTGGTAGGTGGGTTGTAAGTGGTTGATGGGGGGTGTTTTATGTCACTAGGCAGCACTGTGGGCATTGCACATCGCCCACAGCGCTGCAGCACCTCCTCTCTCCCCCCTCTCTCCTCTCACACTGCACCGATCGGTGCGGAGAGGAGAGACAAGCCGGCGCTTCCGCCGGCTTGTTTACATGTGATCACGCCGTCATTTGACGGCGCGATCACGTGGTGAAAGGCCGCGCACAGCGGCCATTCACCCCGATCCGTGATCAGTCGGGTCCCCCGGACCCGACGGTCACGGATGTTCCCGTGTGCGCGCCCCAGGGGGCGCGCGGGAACCGCGATTCTGGGAGGACGTCAATAGACGTCCTCCCAGAATTAAGCAACCGCCCTGTAGACGTCAATTGTCTATGGGGCGGTTGTTAAGCGGTTAATATAGTGGTATTTTGATTACGGTAGGTCACAAAAAGCTTCACGGGGTAGCTCCATTTGTAGGGAATCTTACGCTCAATTAGAACTGAGGTAACTGCTTCAAACGATTTTCTAGCTTGTGCTGTTGCCGCAGAGATGTCGTTGAAGAGCTTTATCTTCTCAAAGGGCTCTGGCAGCGTGCGGAGTGCTCTTGCGGCTCTCATGATATCATCTTTTACATGAAAAAATGCACTCTTGCTAATATATCTCTGGGTATATTTGGTGGCAGGTGTTGAGGCTTGTGGAGCCTGTGTGCTCTGTAAATTAGGATGTATTTCTGGTATGAGTTTGCGGAACAGTTGATGTAAGTAGGGTATAATCCCGGGGGTATCTAGTGACTCCGGGACCCCCCTTATTTTGATGTTGTTCCGTCTCGATCTATCCTCTAGATCTGCGACTTTTAGTCGCAGCGAGTGCAGTGCGTCAGCCTGTTCGTCCTGGATATCCACCATGGTGTTATGCGTCTTAGTTGATTCCATTAAATGTTTTTCATTGTGATCTAAACGGTCCTCTGCTGTGTTAATCCTATCATGTAGCTGGTTAACGGAGATTCTAAGCTCCCTATGCAAATCTGTCTGCAGGGATAGGAGCATGTTTTTCATGGAGTGCTCAGAAGCAGGGCCGTCTGTGGCGGGGAAGGCCGCTAGTGTATTAGTGATATCTTTGTCATTTGTAGGACTACAAGTGCCATGCTGCCTCTTAATCGGTGGCTGCTTATCAGGCGATTGAGCTAGTGCATCTGCCATCCTCTTACCTCTCTCTCCCAGGGGGAGGGTGGCTCCGGCTGTTGTGATGCTGGAAGCTCCATGGGCTCTGTGTTCAGCGTGCACTCTGTTGCCGGCTCTGCCATCGGAGCTGTGTCTCCGAGTCCCCGGCCGGCGCCATCTTGGGTTCCCTGGTGTTCGGGCTTCATGTAGAAATCTAGGAGTCTCCTGGAGCCTTGCCCGAAATGCTTTCTCCTGGTCATGCTCTGAAGGGCTCCCCCAGTATTCCCCCTCGTTGTGGGGTCTGTGTCACTGATGCGGGCGGCTGGGTCAGTTGAAGTGTGCCGTGGAGGAGTGGAGCCGATTCATCAAGCGGCCATCTTCGGCAGCGGCCAAACCACGACCCCCCAGATAATAACTTTTATGCTCTCTGTGACCCCCATGTCTTCCGCGGGGGGATAGCCCATTGGGCTGGCTCTGTGGCCCCTGGACCTGTTTGAACCTGCACCTAGATCCCTTTCCTACACCGGTAGAGTTCTGTAGGAATCTGAAGGGATCCCCTATTTGCCTCTTATTCTCTCAGAGCATTTTAAGCTAAGCCTCGACTATTTATTTAGAGGGGCTAAATTGTGTCTGTTTTTATTAAGTGTCTATGTCTCAGTCAAGAAATGATGTTTACTTATACTGTGTAACTTCAAATAAACTGTAAACTTTTATATAAATCTTTGTGTAAATCCTTGGGTGTCGGAATAGTCCATGCTTCAGTCGATCTGGTGGTCTGTTACTGTGACAGTTCCTACCATTCCACAATCATTTTGAGAAGTGGATGAGAACTGTCTGCAACAAACTGTTTTGGGACTTTTTCACCAGTTTTCTATGAACTGTTTGAGCTAGCCTGGGTCTCTACGGGGATCCCAGTTTATATCACTTTTCAATTTTATATGATTATTAACGCAGCACTTTTTGGTTTAATACGGTTTATTTGTGTTTATATCTCACATATATATCTTATCTCACATATAGCACTGCAGCTACATCAGTAGATCACTATTTATCACGAAGAGCAGTACTCTTTTAGCCACTATTTCTGAGTTACAATGCATATAACAATGTTTTTCTGTGTGTCCACTTTGTGCGCTATGTACCCCGCGTTAGGGTATTCAGAACCTGATGTGGTCCCTTTTGAAATAGCTCTATTAGATTTTATATGATTGGCCAATATGGCCTTGGTTTTTCTTTTCATCTTTATTTATTTTTCTTTCTATCTTTCATCACTAGAGGTCTCTTATGTACTGTACATCCAAATACGATGTTAGGAATGTTCAGCCTACACAGCAATGCCACCCTGTGGTTACACTTGGCAATGCACTCTCTCAAACCAAACGTTAAAAGTACTCAGAACCCTATGAAGGATAGAGGCAATTCTACATTTTAATCCTGCACTTCCTGTTTTCTTGTTCTTTTCTTCACTATGCCCATCCTCCCTCTCCCTCCACTATCCTTTGCCACTCTTTGGGATGGCGAGTTCCTCCTCTTTCCAATTTCCGATTGATTGTCTTCTACCATATCAAATGGCTTCCCACGTTTCGTTAAAGGTTTCCTCTCTAAACTTTAGAGGGTGTAATACTCCTGAAAAACGTAGGCAGATTCTCTACCATTTTCATATACTTCGTACACAAATACTCTTACTTCAAGAGACACACTTTCAGATCAGATACCATCCCACAACTCCCCTATAAACAATATCTTATTTGGTTTCATAGCTTCAATCCATACACTCCAAAGGAGTGTCTATCACTTTCCACGCCTCTTTCTCCCTAGATGTGGTAGACTCACTGATTGACCCACGTGGTAGATTTATTTTTCTGAAAATCTCCTATATGCAAACGATTTAAACCATTGTCAATATTTATTCTCCTAATCAGGACCAACTTTGCTTCCTCTCCTCGGTGACATCCCAATTACAGGAGTTTGGCTCAACCGGCGTAATCCGAGGAGGTGACCTCAACACAGCACTGATCCGACGGCTTGATGCTTTTTCTGGTAAGTCTTCGGTCTCCCCAGCTTCCCTGACCAAAATCTGCACACTTTTAGCAGAACTCTCACTGGTTGATGTATGGCAAGTATTGAACCCTACAGGCAGAGACTATACGTATTACTTCCCCACTCATTCCTCATATAGTAGAATAGACTATATTTTTATATCCCAGACACTATTGGAATACACTCCGGGTGCATCAATAAGTTTAACACTATGGATGGATCACGCTCCAGTACACCTATCCTTGGGCAGAGTACCCATCTGCAAAAAAGGGTACACATGGAGGCTAAATGATAACCTACTGATGGACACGGTTTGCTCTCAGGCCATTTCCCAAGGGATCAGAGAGTTCATTATTAATCATGCTCAAGATGACACTACCCCCTTCCTTAAATGGGAAGCACTGAAATACATACTCAGGGGCATCTTTATTCAGCACGGGTCACATCTTAAACGAGCACGCGTGTCAGATATCTCTGATCTCTTAACCAAAATTGCCACACTAGAAGCCTCTCATAAATAATCGCTGGATCCCCTTACCCTAATGGAATTATATAATGCCCGCAGAGATCTGCTATGACTCTTTGTGGATCGTTCACTATTAGCCAGAGATAAAGGTAGATTCCAAAATTATTCTCAAGCCAACAAGTGTGGCAAGCACTTGGCATGCATGTTACACCCTAGGCAGACCTGCTCATCCATTCCCTTCATCAGATCGTCTTCCAAGGGGAAAATCCACACTAATTCCAAAATTGCTGAAGAATTCTGACAGTACTACCATTCTCTGTACAACTTACCTCCTCCTCCAACAAAACCGACCCCCCTAGCAGGTGACAAAGACACATCCTACATGCACGCTTACATACGGGAAACGTTTCTTCCAACCATACGTGACCAAGACTCTGAAGACTTAGAATCCTACCTAGCAGAAACTGAGTTTTTACAAGTAATCAAAGGCCTTAAGAATGGTAAAAGTCCCGGCCCCGATGGATTCTCCCCGTGTTTCGACAAAACATTTGTGCCACTCTGACACCTATACTGACGGAATCCTTTAACTCTATAGATGAGACGCATGTCTCCCCCATCTTCTCTACTATTGTTCCAAATAGTAGTTCTTCCTAAACCCGGTAAGGATCCCTCAATATGCAGCAATTTTAGGCCTATTTCCCTATTGCACGTGGACCTAAAACTTTAAGCCAAAATCCTTGCAAATCGTCTTTCCCCTATTTTACCTACTCTCATTCACAGGGACCAGGTGGGTTTTGTCCCTGGTCATGAGGCCAGGGACAACACCACCAAGACTTTGCACCTTATTTCATATACTCAATGCCACTACATCCCTGCTTGCCTTCTCTCCTGTGATAGGATTAGTTGTTCCTCCCTACAGAATACCCTTACCCAGATAGGTTTAGGCCCCAAAATGCTGAACCGCTTTATGGCCCCTTACTCCTCTCCCTCAGCCACAGTGATGGTTAATGGCACCCAATCAGGGAAACTGACGATCGCGAACAACATTAGCCAGGGCTGTCCCCTCTTGCCCCTTTTGTTTGCCCTAATCATTGAACATTTAGCCCAAGCCCTCAGAGCCAACCCATCTATATATGGCATACAAACCCCTTCAGCACAATGCAAACTTTTCCTTTACGCTGATTACCTTTTACTGTATGTGACTCAGCCACACATCAGCATCCCCTCCATTCTGAAAGAAATTAGCAGTTTTGGTCAATTCAGTAATTACAAACTAAACATTTACAAGACGGAGGCACTAAACCTCTCCCTCCCATAAAACACCCTTTCCTTATTTAAGTCAGATTTTCAATTCCAGTGGCACCCCAAGTCCTTTATGTATTTGGGTACTGCCATTCCAGCACACATACCTGATATATACTCTTTGAATTTCAGCCCACTACTTACTAAATTTAGACGATTGTCCGAATCCCGTATGGCCCACTCCATGTCCTGATTTGGATGCATAAATGTCCTGAAAATGGACATACTCCCTAAATTAATTTATTTATTTCAGGCACTTCCAATATCACTCCCATAAGCTTTTTTCCGCAACCTCTGATCCATGGCAATTCGATATGTTTAGCAAGGGAGGCACCCTAGACTTAAATATTAAAATCCTTTGCCCCCTGAAAATACTGGGCGGAACGGGACTTCCCAATTTTGAAACTTACCACACCTCGACAGTGCTATCCCGCATCTTAGAATGGTTTCCATGACCTTTAACCAAAGCTTCCACTATTATGGAGCAGGACATGTCCCCAATAGATCTCCATGCCCTACTTTGGGGTAACGACCCTCATTACAAATCTCTACAGGCACTCTCTCCCTTGACATTAGCTGCGTTACAAATATGGTACAGAAAAAGAGACAAATATGCACTTTCCTCTGAACCTAGCCCTCTGACCCCATTATTAGATAATCCAGCACTACCTGAAAATAAGGCGGTGCTGACCCTCAACACTTATGACAGGTCATCATGACCTACAGCAAGACATTTTGTCCATTCGACTTCAGTTTCCTATATACTGGGCCCCTCAGCAGAGCCCTCCAAAATCACCTGGTTAGCAAGGTTTCTTTTATCTAAGTACTGTAAATCCCTTTTTGCCTCAAAACAAGTTCACAGAACGTTGAAGGACTGAACACCTATGCTCTCTGCCTGAGGTTCCCCCTCATACTCTATCTGAGATTTACAAAATCATCCAAGCTCATACCTATGGCTCTCTTCCCACATTCACTAGGGTCTGGTCCAGGGAGCTGAGGACCGAAATATCAGAAATCGAGTGGCACAAAGCCTTTCTCCTAACCCACAAATCCACCATTTCGAGCTACCCTCAGGAAAAGACATCAACAAATTGATCTCAAGATGGTATATGGTCCCGTCCGTCATCGGTCAAATTTTCCCCTCAAGCTCAGATACATGTTGGAGATGTCACTTGGACAGAGGAACATACTTCCATATATGGTGGGAGTGCGATCTTATTAGAACATTTTGGAAGCAAATCTTTCAAACCTTTACTGATATATATGACAAACCCCTGACACCACCCCCACTATTGTCCTGTTGTCTATACTCCGGGGCTCTATTAAATCCCAAAAGACCAGCCTGCTGAGATTTTTTCCCTCGGCATATAGGCAATTGATATCCAGATTCTGGAAACATCCCCACCCCCTCTTCTCCATGTGGGATCAATGACACTATGCTAATGGAGGAGAAGGAGACCATATAAATATACAAAATGGGAAAAATTCACTACCATGTGGACTATTTGGATTCATTACTCCTCCTCAAATAAACTGAAAAGCAGACTATACACACACCCACTACCCCTCTAATTGTGAAAACCTGAGTCTGCCATCTCTTTGATCTATTTTGTGAGCAGAGACTGGCCGCTTTCCCCCTCCCTCCCCCTGAACCCCCCTGTCTTCTACATCCTCACTTTCTCTCCCCCCTATTTTTTCTTATTTTCCCTCTTCTCACTTCTTTTATCCTCTAGCTCACCTTTTTTTATGTTTTTCAATGTGCCTATAGGGCTGAGTTAATTCAACCTGGCCACTCTAATAGGAGAGGGGATTTCCCTTACATCCTTAGGCATATTGCCTATCTGGGATGTGGACAACCCCCTCACATTTGTTCATGTTGTTCACCAGTTCATCAATAAATGTTCATTTCAAGTCTATATGTAAACTCTCTCTAATCAAGATTTATGTGTTTATGTAACCTGAAATGGACTGAGATTGTATGCTTTTGACTCCTATTTGAGAACAAATTTGTGATGAATAAAAGTCCAAATAATGATATAGTGGAAGCAATCTGGAATAAAAACTGCCCACCGTGTGTAGAAAGCTTCTTTCAGTGCTTAGACTCTGTTCCGCTATGCACTCACCAGAAGTATAAAAAAAACAAGAAAACAAAACAAAAAAATAAATAAAAAAATCCAATGAACTCCACCAGGTGTTATGGAAAGATACAGTACGTGAGTAAGTGAGCCTTCAGATAGTTGTCCCAGTGATTAAGACACCGTGAAGTTATAGATATCAAAACTATAGCATGTTTCTGGGGGCGGGGCCTGGCGCATGGAGAGGTGAGTCGCGTCTGACTCCAGCTCCCGCTCCCGCTCCGAACGGCTGTATCACCGCTTCAACAGCACCGATCATCGCGGCTTCCGACCCCCATGGGGAAGAGAACCGAGGGGGAAGGTAGGGGAACCAACGGGTCCCACAAAGAAAGGTAAATCGGGTGTTTTTTACCCGCTCGAGCCAGCATAACAAGGGCTCCCCTGCAGCCAAGATGGTGCCGCCAACTTCCTTTGGCTCACACACTCCCTCCAGAGCCAAAACCAGACAGAGGGCCCACTCTCCTTTGGAGTCTGAACACGGCTTCCTTAGATCCAGGAGCCCCTTTCCCACATCCCGCAGCTCCAGGGATGGCTGGGACATGGAACATACATCAGGGCCCTCCCAACCAGGAATAACTTTGAGGCCTACGTGTCCAGATTGAAACGGACATACAGACAGGGACTCTTTGACCTGCACAAGGCCACCACATGGAGGACATTGAACTCACTGTAGAGGAGGCTGTAACAAAATTAAATGATCAGGATGCCATTTTACAGTAGCACACTGATCAAATTCAGCAATTGTTTTATGGTCTGGATGACCAAGAAAACAGAAGCAGGAGGAACAATATACGCATCCGTGGCCTGTCTGAGACAATTGAAGCCACAGACCAGCACTCGATTTTTAATCAGCTCCTACAGAAGTCCAAAGATTCCCCAATCCAAATAGATCGCATCTACCGGCCCCTGGGACCCCGCAAACCGAATCTGGCCTATCCCCGGGACATTATATGCAGGATCATTTCTTCCAAATCAAAGCAGAGATCATGCGAGTAGCACGTACCCAGGATGCCATTATGTTTAACGATACCCCTATAATGTTGTTGGCAGATCTCTCCAAGATGACTTTGGCCAATGTGAGAAGCCCGTAAACCCCTGATGGATGCCCTGCACACCAGGCACATCAAATACCCATGGGGCTTCCCGTTTTACCTGTCTAAAGATGGCAAATCAGTGAACCTACTCACTCTGGGTGACTTAGCGAACTTCCTTGGGACTTTTGAGTTGCCTCAAATTGCAATTCCAGATTGGCCTTTGAGAGCTGCCACCCCAGGACTCCCTTTATCCACCGGCTGGCAATCACGTTCCAAAAAAAAGAAACCAATGTCTTCATCCACCTCCAAATTGCCTGATAGTTGATCCTTCTGAGGCCTCTAGAGAGGTTTATATTTGTATGTTTGCCTGTTTTCATTCCCATGGTTATCCCTCTAGCATTGTTCATATTGTGTTCACGCACTTATATTTTACAATTGAGCCAATACGGACGGATAGCTCTGTCCGCTAGTTATGTTTCCCCACTTAGGGATCCCAGTGCACTTAGTGGCGCTGGTTTTGCTGTTAGCTTTCTGTTTTTTCTGCACACCTTGGTTATGTACTTTCATGATCACTAGGTGGCGGGGTGGTCACATCATGGATAAGCCCCACTTTCCGGGGGCCCTCTCACTGGTTCATTTGCCTATGCAAAACTGCCACCCCCGCCTCCTAGTTCGCTTTAGCCGATTACTAAGACATATCTTCATCGGTATTGAAATGTGGTTTGTTGTGTTTTTATCCTTACCTTTCTCCCTCTCTTACACCTTCCTATTCCTATTCTTTAATCTTTCCTCTCTTTACTTCTCTCTTTATGTACTGATACTATCTCTCCCCTTGGCGTCCGGGTGGGGATCGCCCCACTGCCTCCAACTATTTTGTCCTACAACCTTTACCCAATGGCTTCCAACCTGAATTTACAGGTACTGTCTCTTAATTGTTGAGGGTTTAATATGCCGGAGAAGAGGAAACAAATCCTGTTTCATTTCCACAAAAATAATACTAAAATCCCGCTCCTCCAAGAAACCCACTTTCGCATAGACACTGTTCCTTCTATAAGCTGTAAACTTTTTTCTAAATGGTTTCATAGCACCAATCCCATAGCCCGCTCTAAAGGGGTGTCTGTAGCGTTTCACAGGTCTTTCCAACCTCCCTCATAGATCCACATGGATGCTATATATTTTTGAAATTGAAATACATGCACACTGTGTTAACTGTTGTTAATGTTTATTTCCTGAACCAGGAACAACTACACTTCCTCTCCTCCGTGATGGCACGCCTTGAAGCTATTGGGATGACCAACCTGATCCTGGGTGGAGATCTGAACATTTCTCTCATACCATAGAATGGCTACAGGTAGGTCTTCCACTTCCCCTGCCACTCTCACTAAGTTCAGAGCTCTCCACACCAAACACTCTCTAATTGACATATGGCGTATCCTCCACCCATTCGAGAGGGATTACACTCATTTCTCCTCTACCCACAAATTCTATAGTAGGATTGATTACTTCCTCATATCTCGTTCCTTGCTAGAAGTCAACCCAAACTCATCTATAGGACTGCAAATTTGGTCCGACCACGCCCACATATACCCATCCCTTGGGAATCTCCCAGGGAGACGGCTCCTGGAGACTTAATGATACTCTTTTATCCCACAAACCCTGTGTGGTGGCCATCTCCAAAGCCATTAAGGATTTTGTGACTGACCACGTCAATGATCAAACACCTCCCATTGTTAAATGGGAGGCGCTAAAGTACATCATGCGTGGGGTGTTCATCCAGTTTGGGGCGAGACTGAAGAAGGAACGATCCCACAATATCACATGCCTCTTGTCTCTCATCTCCTCACTAGAGGCTTCACATAAACATTCCCTTGACGGGCCAGCGCTGATACAATTATCAAATGCCCGTAGGAACCTTTTACAGCTGCTCTCTGAACTCTCGTTGGCAGCCAGAAACAAAATGAAACACTTATTACTCGCAAACCAATAAGTGCGCAAACATTTAGCCAGAGTGATCTACCCAAAGCAATATAAGGACTCCATCCCATATATACTCTCCTCCACGAATGTTGGTGAAAGCACAAAAGGCTAATTTGCTTTGAGTCTTTCTTTCAGCAGCCCCCCAGGTAATCTCCAGACCTTGGAAAGTGGACCGGGTTCTCCCGATAGCCCACTGGGTGGATTTGGTCAATGATATCATGTTGATGGAGGAAATGCATGCCAAGGAAACACAAATGTGGGAAAAATACAGACTACTTTGGGGTACGTGGGTACATTATTCAAACTCTGCACCCTTTCAGAACAGCCTCCTCATCTGAGTAGAGACGCGTGTACCCTGAGGCCCTCTACGTTACAGGGCACAACCTTCCAGTGTCTAACCCTTCTACATAGAGCCCATGATAAGTAAAGCTTGTACCACCGTGATATTGGGTCACGGGCTGCGGCCCACACCCAGACGCCTAGAACCTCTTTCTTTCCTTCCCTTCTTCTTTCCTTTCCCTCTCTCCCCTCTTTTCTCTTCTCTCTCCTCCTCTCCATAAAATCTATTTCCTCCTCTTATATTTGTTTTTGTCTCTATTTCACTAGTTGATTTATCATTATCCTGCCCGGGGATCCTGCATATTTCTTTGGATTTGAACTCATAAAGGTCGCACCATAATAGCCTATAGTCTGATTTGTTTAGGCACCAGGGACCTTCCTTGGAATAGATATTGTTAATCTGTGTTACAAACATGTTCAATCCTTTCTTTTGTAACTGTTGTACCCCTGATGGGAGAGACAAACTCTCGTATAAAATTTACAATAGAAATATATTCAACCTAAACGTATAGCATGTTTCCATTGAGATGGGGTATATATAATATATAGATCTTTTTACCAGGATAACATATAAGAAGTCTTACAAAAACCTACTCCAAATTGTAGGTATGCATAGAATCTAGAGATTCCATCTTTTTTAAACCTTTCGCTGCCAGATCCGGTTTTGCGTTTTTTGCACACATATTTAAAAATCATTTTAGGCCTGAAGATTACACAAAACCCCCAAACATTATATATTTTCGGAAAGCAGACACCCTAGAGAATAAAATAGTGGTAGTTCCAATTTTTTATGTCACATGATATTACCGCAAGGGTCTAGGAAAAGCAAAATGTCAGTAAAAAACCCCCTTTAGGGAATTTTAGGGCAAACAAACGCAATACGTTTTTGGTAAAATATAAAAGATGAAGTTGCACTGAGTAAATAGATACCCAACATGCCAAACCTTATATTTTTGTGCCCTGAAATGGCATCAAACTTCAGTACCCTATATTTTCTATAGGTGATGCTTCAGAAGCCCTCTATAGGTATACGTTTAGCATTACAGAGGAGGTCTTATGTTAGAATTATTGCTCTCACTCCAGTGTGCGCAGCGATATGTAACATGTGTATCTCAATCAATGTTTTCATGCGTAGGCGCCCCAACGAATGTGTTTACGTTCGTGCGTGTGTATATGTGGGGGGGGGGGCTCAAAATCTTTTGGGTGGGGATTTTATGTGCTTGTGTATAACTTTATTTTTTGCAAAAAAAAAAATTTACGTATTTTTTTTTTTTACCACAGCGAGGACAAAAAGTCCCCTCTGTGTTGGTTTTTAGGTGACAGGTTCTCTTTATTGAGATATGCAGGGTCAAGACCCTGCATGTCTCACCTGTGCTCCACCAAATGTTTTGCAATGTAGATCGCATTGCAAAACATTATTTCCTGACTGAGCTAGCTGGGACACAAAGAGCTTGTGAAGAAGTGACAACCGAGACGTCATTTTCCAGGTCACACAAAGAAGGGGAGGAGAACGGATGGGTATCCACTCTTCTCCTTCCCCCTCCAGCTGCCACCACCTGCCATGATTGTTCCAGGGCCGCAGATAGGCAAGAGGATCACGGTAAGCATGGCGGGGGGAGTGTGCGGTGGGATGGCCTGCTGGCGAAAGGGTAAAATGGTCTAGGTGACCAATTTTGCCATACATCTTTGTCAAGAATTATCTCATTGAGTGGATAACGTTGGAGCAGATGGCAGATTTATAGGTAGAAGAAGGTTTTATTTCCTACATTTGTTGCTTGAAAATCTTTAATGCCTTGAAGTGTCCAAGGTTTTGGAGAAAATGTGGCAAGACTTGAAAAGTGCTGTTCACAGACGCTCTCCATGCAATCTGACAGAGCTTGAGCTATTTTTCAAAGAATAATGGGCAAAAATGTCACTCTCTAGCTATTCAATGCTGGTAGAGACATATCCAAAAAGACTTGCAGCTGTAATTACAGTGAAAGGTGGTTCTACAAAGTATTGACCCAGGGGGTGAATACAAATGCACACCACACTTTTCAGAAACTATGATTTTCCTTCCACTTCACAATTATGAGCCACTTTGTGTTGGTCTATCACAGGGATATGCAATTAGCGGACCTCCAGATGTTGCAGAACTACAAATCCCATGAGGCATAGCAAGACTCTGACAGCCACAAGCATGACACCTAGAGGCAGAGGCATGATGGGACTTGTAGTTTTGCAACAGCTGGAGGTCCGCTAATTGCATATCCCTGGTCTATCACATAAAATCCCAATAAATTACATTTACGTTTTTGGTTGTAACATGACAAAATGTGGAAAATTTCAAGGGGTATGAATACTTTTTCAAGGCACTGTAGCAGCTTATGCAGCACCAGCATTTTATAGGTCACAATTGACCTAGCCAGGATAACTCAAACTTTGCAATATGCAATAAATCTTGTCTAACAATGTTTATAAGAACAGGAAAGTTAGTTGCATAAATATCTTTAAGTATCTTTAGTATAAGGTGGGAGCTGACAAAGTTATTCCCAAATATGACAATTTATGCTTTACCCAAGCATATGAAAATTGGGATTTCAAAGACATTAATTTAGAGTGTGCTATGCCTACTGACAGAATGGAGGACTTCAATGGAGGATACATTCAATTTATAAAAAGACTTGTTACTAAATCGTGTTAACATATTTTTTATATTTCAGTAATTTTTATTGTTATTTCCAAAATAATATAATATCAATATGAAATATCAATTGTAGGATACAGAAGAGACATGCATTTCAGGAAGAAAGAAGAGCACGTTAACAGCAGTTGTGTGGACGTTTGAGGAAATACAAAGAGTAATTCATGGGTAGCACTGTATCCAGATAGGTGTAATTGAGTTTTACTTAGCATGTAAAAATAACAGAGCAACAAACTGTAAATAAGCAAACTTAACAACTAGGGCCCATTAGGGTAGGATATCGTGTTGTGAGAAGAGCGTGTAAACGCTTTCAAAAGGAGCCCGGTCCGGGATGACCCAGCGAAGAGTTGTTTGCAAAATGCCGTCTCTCCCTTCAGGAAGCCCCCTAACCCACCCCTGTGGGATCAAACCTGTGGAGCAGGAGGGCTTTCTTGACCATCCGAACAGCATTGATTTTAGTCTTGTACTGGGGGTTCCCCGGATTGTACTACAATGATACCCAGGGGGTGGGGCCTCCAAATACCTAAATCCCCCGCCCCTTTTAGGGCTCCCTGGTTAGAAGCAAAAACCACGGTCAAGCCGAAAAAACAATCAATCAAATCTTGTACATAGAGGGGTTAAGGAAGAGGGAGGAGGGTGTGGGGAAAGAAAGAGAGAGAGAGGGATCAGCATTAAGGAGAGAGAGTGGGAAGTAAGAACCAGGTATAGCGAACCTTCGGACGTCAAGAGGAACCCGGGATGTGGCCCAGGTAGAGTGGAACCTTCATATAAATAGTCCACGGTTCCCAAATTGTTTCAAACTTATCTTCTTTATCAAGCAATTTAGCTAATAGGAGTTCCTGGGCCATGATCCAGGATATTTTTCTCCGTGCAGTGCACATGGAGACCTTGGGACTTTTCCAGGCCTTGGCCAGGGAAATCTTGGCACCTACTAGCATAAAGTTGAGTAGGATTTGTTTATATTTGGGGAGTCCTACCACTCTTTGGAGAAGGAGGGCAACCTCAGGGGAGGGCGAGATACAATGTCCCAGCGCTGTCTTTGCCATGCAGAAGAATCGTTTCCAAAAGGACCTAATGCGTGGACAAGTCCACCAAATATGAGACATGGTGCCCCAGAGTCTGCAGCCCCAGAAGCACATGGGAGAAGAGGTGGGATATATTTGGGCTAACCGAGCTGGTGTACAATACCATCTCATCAGAACCTTGGAATTGGCTTCTATAGATGTGATATTCATAAGGCCTTTCTGTGCCTTCTGAGCAGAGAGAAACCAAGACCCCGGTTGTAGCTGTATATTTAGTTCTTTTTCCCAGGCCTCAGCGTAAGCTGGTTTATCTGTTTTCTGGGCCAGTAGGGCATATATTATGGAGATACCTCCCCTCTGGGCTGAGGCCTCTGCACACCAGGTCTCATAGTCTGTCGGGCCTGGGTTTTTATCCCTGTTCTTCCATAGCCCCTGTAGGAAGTGGGAAATTTGTGAGAACCTGAAGTATTCCTCTTGTGGCATATCAAGTTTAGAGATGCAGTAAGATTTGGAAATTGGCCCTTGTCGTGTAAAGAAGTGACCAATCCTAAATAGACCTTTATTGAGCCACCACTTAAAAGCTTGTATATTTAGTCCCGGAGGGAATACCGGATTGTTAAAAATGTGAGACAATGGTTTAAACGGGGAAGTTAATGAACCTGTCTTATAAAGTTTGTCTGTTAGGGCTACGGAGTGCGAGAGGGTCGGGGCTAAGATAGGTGGGCGAGCGCTGGGTTGACTCCATAATAGAAAGTCAATTGTGTGCTTGGGGGTTGCCTGTCACTCCATTGCTACCCAGTCTGGTTTGGGGCCTCTGGAGTATACCACCGAAAGCTGTGCTAACTGTGCTGCCTGATAATAGGACCATAAACAGGGCAATCCCAGACCTCCCTGTTTCTTTGGCTGGGTAAGTGTTTCTTTACGGCATCTGTATCCCTTCTTCCCCCAGACAAAGGAGATAATCTGGGATTGGACCCTCAGAATCTGAGTTTTACTTAGCGGAATTGGGAGCAACCTGAACAGGTAAAGAATGCGTGGTAGTATGTTATTTTTAATCGAATTAAAGCTTCCTATCCAGGACAGGCCAGCAGACTCCCATGTTTGTAGGTCAGCTGTAATGGTTTTAAATAAGGGGGGGTAATTTGCTGCAAACAAATTTTCAATTGAATTAGTTAATTGTATGCCTAGGTAAGGTAGGGTCTGAGAAGCCCAGGTGAATGGGAAATGGGTTTTCAATTGCTCTAATGTTAGTGTTGGGACCGAGACATTAAGGGCCAATGATTTTGCGGTATTTACTGTGAGGCCCGAGACCCCGCAGAACTCCTGTAGAAGCCCGAGGACATTGGGCATCGTGATTAGGGGGTTTGTTATGAATAGCAGGAGGTCATCAGCGAAGAGAGCACATCTGTGCTCTTGTGGTCCACACTTCACCCCTCCAATATCTGGGTGGGTTCTAATCACTATTGCGAGGGTTTCTATTGCTATCGCAAAGATTATCGGGGACAAAGGGCAACCCTGCCTAGTGCCTTGTGTGACAGAGAAGGATTCAGAGTATTGGCCCAGTAATCGAACTTGTGTGTTGAGATTAGTATACAAAGCTGTTAAGGAGGTGATACAGTGTGGACCAAATCCCCATCTGCGGAAAACTTCGAAGAGGTACGGCCAGGAGACCTTATCAAAGGCCTTGTGAAGGTCTATGGAAAGTAGGAACCCTTCCTGAGATGGGCCACGATCCCAACGTGAATTCAGCAGAGAGATGATATTGATAGCTCATCTCACCTGATCGGGGCCTTGTCTCCCTGGAATAAACCCCACCTGGTCTTTGTGTATGTATTGTGAGATAAATCTCGATAGTCTAGATGCTAAAATTTTGGTCATTGACTTAATATCATTGTTTATTAGGGAGATCGGGTGGTAATTTGCAATATCGGTATGGTCCTTACCAGGCTTGGGGATTACTGAGATGAATGCCACATTCAGTTCTCTGTCCAGGGGAGTGCCCTTTCGGGTATTATTGTAAAAGCGAGCTAGGTAAGGGGCGACGATTGGGCCGAACTTTTTATAGAAAATGGCCGAGAAGCCATCTGGACCCAGCGCTGAACCTGATTTTGAGATTTTGATTGCTTCCAGAATTTCGGGAGCATTGAAAGGGGCATCTAGTGCGTTTTTATGTTCCTGAGAGAGTTCTGGAAGGGGGAGGTCCCGTAGGAAATGATTTAACTTATCTGAAGGAGCAGCATTTATTTTCCCCTTATAGAGGGATTTATAGAAGGAGTGAAATTCCTTCATGATTTTATCCGGGTTTTGGGTAAGGTCCCCTACTTTGGTGCGTATTTTCGAGAAAAACTGGGGGCGGTGTTTGGGTGAGAGAGTTCGGGCTAATCTTGAGCCTATCCTATCTTTCTGCATATAAAACTTAGCCCCCGACCAGCGTAGATATTTTTCAGCGCTGGTCATGAGAGCGAGATTGAGGACAGTTTTGGCAGCATCTAGATGGGCTACATTTTCTGGTGTTTGCTGGAGTGGTGGAAGAGATTGACCCGACATCATTTTTCTGAAAGTATTCTGTCATAAGCTTAGAGAAATGTTCGCAGTGTGCTGGGTTATTTAGAAGTGCCTCGTTTAGCCGCCACCTAAAGGGCCCTGTCCGGGCCTGGGAGGTGCGCAGTGTCAGCATAACTATAGAGTGGTCAGAAAGGGGTGAATCTAGTATAGTAGAAGTTATTGCTTTGCTGGCTGATTTAGCTTGAATAAAAATGTGGTTGATTCTGGCATAAGTCTGGTGGGGAGAAGAGTAATGTGTGAAATCTTTGGCGTGGGGGTTGAGTTCCCTCCAAATGTCTATCAGGCCTAGAGAGTTTAATTGCTGTGCTATGCGTAGGCTTTGTCTAGGGGGTCTCCTCTGCACAGGGCGAGAAGTATTGGATTTGTCCAACGATAAATCAAAAGGGGTGTTAGTGTCCCCTCCCATAATTACCGTACCTTTCATGTAAGGTGCCAAGTGAATCATCATATGGTTGAAAAAATTTCCTTGTCCTGAATTAGGGGCATAATATGAAATTAATGTAAAGATTTCCCCATTTAAAGGGCCACTAATTAAAATGTACCTGCCGTCAGTATCTTTAACTATATCGGTAGGGGAAAAGATCACTCGTTTGGAGAGGCAAATCGCTACTCCCTTGGTTTTATTGCGGGCGTTAGAGAAAAAAAGATGTGGAAATGCAGGATACATATCTTTTATATACTACACTATGGTCTCCTCTCCTCATTTTTTTCCCGGATACGGACGGCTCTGAGTGACCCAGGACCAGGCGTGGACCCAAAGGAGTGAAAGACAGGCACTTCACCCCTGCAGGGGTAGTGCCCACTGGTAAGGAGGGTTCCTAGTGGGGAGCACGTGTGTCCAGCACCCTATACACTATAAGGATCCAGGGTTAAAAGGAACTGCCAAGATAGTGGAAGAGCACACACCTGTGAAGTACTTTGCACCTTTGTATATATTACTCTTCTCTGCATGAACTATATAAAAAACTTGAAAAAACAGTAGGATTATTACCTTGATGAAACGCCAACCAATGATTATGGGCTTATAAAGACTGGTGGAACTTTACTTATATAGATGATCATAAGTCCATGACTGTTACTATACTGTTTGAACTGTCAGGTTGTCTAGGTTTAAACTATAATATCACGCTGAAACTATATGCTCTATTACTTCAGATTGATCCTCATTTATGCACCGGCACTTTTATGCTATTTTGTTTTACACTGGAGAACAACAGTTTTATGGGATTTTGAAAATGTTTTAAGTATATACTAGCACATGATACTAGCACATCTTTTTTACAAACCAATCTTAAAAGGAAACACTGTTTATTTGATTTTGATTTTTATTTAATTATGCTGACTTAGTAAGCACTTTACCACTGATGAGTTTCTCACATACTAGCACATGATACTAGCACTTGATTTTAAAAATAAGTTTTTTAACAAAACGTTTTTTCACTCACACCTTTTAAGATCACGCATAATAAGAACCAACCCATATGATTGATGACTCAAGCAGCGCCCAATCCAGTTTTTTAAGTCATTATATCAATCAACAGTGTTTACTCTTTTTAGATCATAATGACAACAGAAACTACTCAAATGACACTGATAAAAAGTTTACATACCCTGGTGATTTTGGCCTGATAACATGCACACAAGTTGACACAAAGGGGTTTAAATGGCTGTTAAAGGTAACCATCCTCACCTGTGATCTGTTTGCTTGTAATTAGTGTTTGTGTGTATTAAAGGTTAAGGAGTTTCTGGACTCCTGACAGACCCTTGCATCTTTCATCCAGTGCTCCACTGACGTTTCTTCATTCTGAGTCATGGGGAAAGCAAAAAAATTGTCAACGGATATCCAAGGAATTGAGAATGCCAACCAGTACTGTTAAAACTCGAATCAAGAAGTGGAAAATGAGGGGTTCTGTTGAAACCAAACCACGGTCAGGTAGACCAACTAAAATTTCAGCCACAACTGCCAGGAAAATTGTTTGGGATGCAAAGAGAAATCCACAAATAACTTCTGGTGAAATACAGGGCTCTCTGAAAGCATGTGTGCCTGTTTCAAGATGCACAATAAGGAGGCACTTGATGAAAGATGGGCTGCATAGTCGAGTTGCCAGAAGAAAGCCATTACTATGCAAATGCCACAAATTATCCCACTTAAAATACGTCAAACAGCACAGAGACAAGCCTCAAATCTTCTGGCACAAAGTCATTTGGAGTGATGAGACCAAAATGTAGCTTAATACCGTGTATTGCCCCCTTGAACATTAATAACAGCTTGACTTCTTTTGAGGTATTTGTGGATGAGGCTCTTTATCTTTTCAGATGGTAAAGCTGCCCATTCCTCTTGACAAAAAGCCCAGTTGTGGCTGAAATTTTGAGTTGGTCTAACTGACCGTGGTTTGGTTTCAACAGAACCCCTCATTTTCCATTTCTTAGTTCAAGTTTGAACACTACTGGTTTGCATTCTCAATTCCTTGGGTATCTTTTTATATCCCTTTCCTATTTTATACAGTTTAACTACCTTTTCCTGCAGATACTTTGACAATTCTTTTGCTTTTCCCATGACTCAGAATTCAGAAATGTCAGTGCAGCACTGGATGAAAGATGCAAGGGTCTGTCAGGAGTCCAGAAACTTATTGACCTTTTATAGATACACACTAATTACAAGCAAACAGATCACAGGTGAGGATGGTTACCTTTAATAGCCATTCAAACCCCTTTGTGTCAACTTGTGTGCATGTTATCAGGTCAAAATCAATAGGGTATGTAAACTTTTGATCAGGGTCATTTGGGTAGTTTTTGTTGTCATTATGATTTAAAAAGAGTAAACATGGTTGATTGATAATAAATGGCTTCAGCCAAACACTAACCGTGAATGAAAGAAATGTTTTTGTGTTATTTATATTCTCTGAAAAATGGCTAAGAAATCATAAATTCTGCCAGCATGTAAACGTATGAGCACAACTGTATAAGGCTAAGATGGCAGAGAACACCAAACCCTGAAAACCATATTTCTGTAAGGTGGCCTGCAGGAACCCCCAGTGTACCATGTCAAATGTTTTTTCAGCATCCAGGATTAGAAATATTGTTGGTAGAGTTGAGCGGACACCTGGATGTTCGGGTTCGTCTGGTTCGGCCGAACTTCACGGTACCGAACTTGACCCAAACTTTACCCCGGACCCCAATGGTGACCCGAACTTTTGGACATTAAAATGGCTGTAAAAAAAGTCCTAGAAAGGGCTAGAGGGCTGCAAAAGGAAGCAAAATGAGGGTAAGGAGTAGGACAAATGCCCTACAAACAAATGTGGATAGGGAAATAACTTAAAATAACAAAAAATAAATAAAAATGGGAGGAGGAGGTGGATGTGGAATAGGAGCCTAGAGGTTGACTAGGCCGTGACCGTGGCAGTGTAGGTGGAAGTGGCGGTGGTGGAGGAGGAGGTAGCCAACACTGTTATTTGTTTGTTTGGTATTTTTTTCTAACTGGGGTAGCCCCCACAATATTGAGACATATTCAAAAAAACAAAAATACCAATGGCTGTGTGAGGCCGGTCTAAATGTCTATTCTGCACAAGGTACAGACAAGTCTTGTGGGATCCATGCCTGGTTCATTTTAATAAACGTTAGCTTGTCCACGTTGGCTGTGGACAGGCGGCTGCGCTTGTCTGTGATAACGCCCCCTGCCGTGCTAAACACACGTTCAGACAATACACTGGCTGCAGGGCAGGAAAACACCTCCAAGGCATAAAGGGCAAGCTCAGGCCATGTGCCCAATTTGGAGACCCAGAAGTTGAATGGGGCAGACCCTTCAGTCATTACATGTAGGTGTGTACACACATACTGTTCCACCATGTTGCTAAAATGCTGCCTCCTGCTAAGATATTGCCTATAAGCTGGTAGTGCTCATCCTCCAGAACTGTGCCCTGGCTTGAAAATTTTTCACCTGGCCTATGCTGGTGCAAGAACCCACCCTCCGAGCCACTTCTGAATGACTGGCCTGATAAGCGTGGAAATTACCCCTCTTCCTCCTCCTGTGCCACATCCTCTTCCGTCATTGCCAGAAGTGTTTTTTCAATGGGGCATAGAAGTGGGATAGTAACGCTAAAACAGCGTCATCGGCACTGGCCATGTTGGTGGAGTACTCGAAACACCGCAATATGGTACCCAGGTCTCGCATGGAGGCCCACTCGTTGGTGGTGAAGTGGTGCTGTTCCGCAGAGCGACTGACCCGTGCGTGCTGCAGCTGAAACTCCACTATTGCCTGCTGCTGCTCGCACAGTCTCTCCAGCATGAGCAAGGTTGAGTTCCACCTTGTGGGCACGTCACATATGAGGCAGTGAGCGGGAAGGCGAAGTTCCACTGCAGCGCAGACAGGCGAGCATGCCGAAAGCGCGCACAGACGGCCCGCACTTTCGGCAGCAGCTCTGACATATCCGGGTAGTTTTTTAGAAATTTCTGCATCACCAATTTCAGCACATTTGCCAGGCAAGGGATGTGCGTCAAACAGGCTAGGCCCAGAGCTGCTATGAGATTCCACCCATTATCGCACACCACCAGGCCAGGCTTGAGGCTCAGTGGCAACTGTTGGTCTGTTGTTCAATGCCCGTCCACAGCACCTGCGCAGTGTGGGGTTAATCCTGCAAACATATCAGTTTTAAAACAGCCTGCTGTCGTTTACCCCTGGATGTGCTGAAGTTGATGGTGAAGGTGTTAAGTTGAGCGGATGAGGAGGTGGTAGAGGAGGAGGAGGAGAAAGCGCAGTAGGAGGAGGAGGCAACAGGAGGCTAAGAGAAATGCCCTGCAATCCTGGGTGGTGGAAGGATATCCACCAAATGGCTAGCCACCTCAGGCCCACCCGCCACTACATTTGCCCAGTGTGCAGTTAGCGAGATATAGCGTCCCTGCCCATGCTTACTGGTCCACGTATCAGTGGTTATGTGGACCTTGCCACAGATGGCGTTGCACAGTGCACACTTGATCTCGTCCCAGACTTGTTTGTGCAGGGAAGGGATGGCTCACCTGGAAAAGTAGTGGTGGCTGGGAACCATGTACTGTGGGACAGCCACCACCATCAGGTATTTAAAACTGTCCGTGTCCACCAGACGGAATGACAGTATTTCAAAGGTCAGGAATTTTGAAATGCTGGCATTCAGGGCCAGGGATCGCGGGTGGGTAGGGGGATACTTCCTCTTTCTCTCCAGTGTTTGGGAGATGGAGAGCTGTAAGCTTCCATGGGACCATGTGTAAATGTTTGGGGACGGTGGTGGACTGGGTGGCATTGCTGTCACATGCTCTGTTTGCTGGGTGGCAGGTGACACTGGCACTGTAGAGGTGGAGGAAGAGGCCGAGGCAGCAGCAGAAGAGGAGGCCGAGACCTTTCTTGGATTTTGAGGTACTTATTCCACTGCAGCAAGTGCTTTGCATTTAGATGCCTGGTCATGGAGGTTGTGCTCAGGTTTAGAACATTTGTGCCTCGCTTCAGCCTTTCATTGCACAGTGTGCAAACCACTTGTGCCTTGTAGTCAGCACATTGTCTGAAGAACTGCCACGCTGGGGAACGCCTTTGAGCTGCCTTTGGTGTGCTAGGTCCCTGGGTGCGGTGGGTATTAGCAGGGCTACTGTCTAGGGGACGCTCGCTCTGCTTTTGCAACCTGCTTCCTCTTATGCTGTGCTGGTGCCTCTGTGCGACCACCACCTCTTCCTCCTAACTGCACACGTCACTCGCATGACCTTCATTCCATGTGGGGTCTAGGACCTCATCATCCTCCACATCAACTTCCACCCACCCTTCACCACTGCCCTCCTTGTCAGTCTGCACACTGAGGAAAGCTGCAGCAGTTGGCACCTGTGTTTTGTCATCATCATCAGAGACGTGCTGCGGTGGTGTTTTCATGTCCTCATCCTGAACCAGAAATGGTTGGGCATCAGTGCACTCAATGTCTTCCACTTCTGGGCCAGGGCTATGTGGATGGCCCACGGAAAGCAGAGCAGTAGAGTCATCAAAAAGCATAAGACTGCTGCATGATTTGGGGCTCAGACTGCTTGGCTGAGTTACAAGGGGCTGAGGTGAAAGACAAATGGCCATGGAGTTCAGGTGCCAACTCTGAGCTTTCATCAAGGGACCAGGTGGGAGAAAATGTGAAGGAACTGGAGGCATTGTCAGCCACCCAATCTACTATCGCCTGTACTTGTTCTGGCCTCACCATTCGTTGAGCGGCATTCATGCCTACCATATAACGTTGAAGGTTCTGTCGGCTACCTGAGAAAGGTGTTCCACTTGTGCGTGTAGCTGGCAAAGATCGACCACATCCTCTCCTTGCAACAGGAGCTTCAGCAACACCACCAACACCAGCAGCACCAGCAGCATCACGACCACCACCACGTCCCTTATTTGACGTTCTCCTCATTCTGGACACAAATGTACTATGTGGCACTATTTATTAATACAAAAAAAAAGAATAATAAGATAAGATAAGATAAGATAAGATAAGATAAGATACGATAAGATAAGATAAGATAAACCTTTATTCGTCCCACAGTGGGGAAATTTCTTTGATACAGCAGCATGAAAAAATAAAAAATAAATGCAAATATATAAAAGAATAAACAATAGACACACTATAGTATACAAGTATATACACAACATAATGTATAACTAGAAATGAGGAAAAAGAATGTATTGCAGGTAGTATTGCACACAGGTGGTATTGCACGTATTACAGGTAATGTTGCACGTATTGCAAGTGATATTGCACACAGGTAGTGTTTTACACAGTAAAACAGTAATAACAGTAACTATTACACAGTTAAACAGTAATAACAGTGTGTATTATGGTTAATGGTTCACTGGGAGCAGCTTTTATTGAAAAGTCTAATAGCAGCAGGGAGAAAAGACCTTCTATAACGCTCCTTCAGACACTTAGGATGTAACAATCTGTCACTGAAGGAGCTGCTCAACGAGGTAACGGTTTCATACAGGGGGTGAGAGGCGTTCTACAGCAATGATGATAGTTTTGCTACCATCCTCCTTTCTCCCACCTCCTGTACAGTGTCCAGGAGAATCCCCAGGACTGAGCTGGCCTTCCTGATCAGCTTGTCCAGTCTCTTTCTGTCTGCAGTAGAGATGCTGCTGCCCCAGCAGACCACACCATAGAATATGGCTGAGGCCACCACAAAGTCAAAAAAGGTCTTCAGTAGCTCTCCCTGCACTCCAAAAGACCTCAGTCTCCTCAGCAGAAAGAGTCTGCTCTGCCCTTTCTTATAAATTGCCTCAGTGTTGTCTGTCCAGTCCAGTTTGTTGTTTAGGTGAACACCCAAGTATTTGTAAGAGTTCACTCTCACAATGTCCTTTCCCTGAATGTTTACCAATGGAAATGATGAAGTGTGTTTGTGCCTACGGAAATCCACCACCATTTCTTTGGTTTTCCCCGCGTTTATCTGGAGGCAGCTCCGTTGGCACCAGTCCACAAAGTTCTGTATAAGTCCTCTGTACTCTCTGTCATCATCATTCGTGATCAGACCGACAATGGCAGAGTCATCAGAGAACTTCTATAGGTGACAGGTTGCTGAGCTAAACATGAAGTCTGCAGTGTAGATGGTGAAGAGAAACGGGGCAAGAACCGTTCCCTGCGGGGCTCCAGTGTTGCAGACAATCATGTCAGACTCACAGTCACGAGTCCTCACATACTGTGGTCGGTCTGTGAGGTAGTCCAGTATCCAGGCAGACAGATGATGGTTCACTCCCATGTACACCATCTTATCCCTCAGGAGCGCAGGTTGGATGGTGTTAAAAGCACTAGAGAAGTCAAAAAACATGACTCTCACAGTGCTCCCAGCCTTTTCCAGGTGTGAAGTAGCCCGATTTAGGAGGAAGATCACTGCGTCTTCCACGCCAATGCCAGGTTGGTAGGCAAACTGTAGTGGATCCATTGATGGGCTCACCAGAGGTCGGAGATGAGTGAGCACCAGCCTCTCCATTGTCTTCATCAAATGGGAGGTTAGTGCTACTGGTCGGTAGTCCCCAAGGTCTTTTGAGCGCAACGTCTTTGGAACAGGCACCACGCAGGATGTTTTCCATAGCTGTGACACCTTCCCCAGCTTCAGGCTCAGGTCAAACATGTACAGCAATATGCCGCACAGTTGGTCTGCACAGGTCTTTAGTAGCCTGGAGCTGATGCCGCCTGGGCCCGCAGCCTTCCTCGCTTTGATCTTCCTGAGCTCCATTTTCACCTGGGCCTCTGTAAGGGGCAGTGTGTATTGGTTGGAGAGTTGACTTGAGGGAATCGGCAGGGGGGGAAGTTAGGTGTATTGTGAAATGACTGTGAGCTGATAGCAGTGCAGAGAGAGATGGGGCTGGAGCTGCTTGCTGTGGAAGCAGAGAAGGGGGATTGCAGCAGGGGGAACTGGATGGGGGCAGGGGAGGGTAGCCGATCAAATCTGTTAAAGAATAGATTCAGATCATTTACCCACTGCTGGTCACCCTCAGCCTGAGAGCTGGGTTCCTTATGACCAGTGATGGTCTTGAGCCCCTTCCACACACCTCTGACATTGTTCTGCTGCAACTGATCCTCCATCTCCCTCCTGTAGCATGCTTTACCTTCCCTGATCTTCTTTCTTAGTTCTCTCTGGACAGTTTTCAACTCTTCCTTGTTTCCCGATCTAAAAGCCCTCTTCTTCTCTTTAACCACTTAAGGACCGGAAGGATTTCCAGCTTTAGGACCGGAGCCCTTTTTGCGATTCGGCACTGCGTCGCTTTAACTGACAATTGCGCGGTCGTGCGACGTTGCTTAGCGTTTTTCCCGAGGCCAGGATTTCGACCTTTAGGAAGGCCAGGAATTCACCAATTTCTCTTCTTCTCCCGAAAATCTAGCCCTTTGTTCCTTCTCAACTTTTGACAGGTCTCTCTTGATTCTTTCTTCTAGTCCCTTCCATTTCGTACGATGTCCTCCCTCTACCTCCTAGTCAACGTCGTCTTGTTACAGTCTCCACACACCTTCCCCGAGTTCTGGTAGTGACCAGTATTCCTTGGGTCGAGAGTCCGACTCCCACTGGTCGTCACCCATTTACTAGACTTAGATAAGAAATTGTCTAAACTAGCCGATGGGAGG
>BLSH010293170.1:92255-104074 GCA_018402905.1 Glandirana rugosa | reverse complement strand
AGAAGCAGCGGTATGTGAAATCCCTAATTTCTGCTATCTGTCCTCAGAGCAACAGCACAGACAGCAGTAGTAAAATAATCTATCTCAGGATGCAGGATCAGGTCTTAAAATGTCTCAAATCTGTCCCTCACGCAGTCAGCTACCTTTCCCTACACTAACCCAAGGAGCATGTGACTGCAGCACTGTGAGTCCAGCTTATAAAGAGGCTGGGTCACATGATGCACCGGCCAATCACAGCCATGCCATTAGTAGGCATGGCTGTGATGGCTTCTAAGGGCAAACCAGTGAAACACTTGTTGATTGGCTGCCCTGCAGCTTCTCAACACGTGGAGTAAAATAGCAGAACCCCGGACCGAACCCGAACGATTTTTGAAATGTCCGGGTCCGGGTCCGTGCCACGGACACCCGAAAGTTCGGTACGGACCCGAACGTTACAGTCCGGGTTCGCTCAACACTACCCATGAGCAACAGGAATCACAAGGCACAATAAACACCAAACCACAGTAGTGAGCTTGAGGCATACTCGGTAAAAAAGTAACAGTCAGTCATGTTCCTTCTCCCACAACGGCTCGATTCTAGCTGGAGAGGATTTAGCAAGAAAAGCATCTTCGCTTACAGGTAGAGTTGAGAGAACACTTGGACGCTCGGGTTCGGCGGGTCCGACCGAACTTTGGGAAAAAGTCCGGGTTCGGCACCGAACATTGCCTGAACATTGAAGTCAATGGGGACCCAAACTTTTAGGCACAAAAATGGCTGTAACAAAGTCCTGGCAAGTGCTAGAGGGCTGCAAAAGGAAGTAAAATTGGGGTAAGAGTAGGGCAAGTGCCCTACAAAAAAATGGGGATAGGGAAAATAAATTAAAATCAAATTTTAAAAAATGGCAAGGGGGGGTGGATGTGGACCGTGGCAGTGTAGGTGGAAGTGGCGGTGGTCGAGGAGGAGGACCACCTGTTTGTTTATAATTGGGGTAGCCCCCAAAATATTGAGGCCTATTCAAAAACACAAGTATACGAGTGGCTGTGTGAGTCCGGTCTAAATGTTTATTCTGCACAAGGTACAGACAAGTCTTGTGGGATCCATGCCTGGTTCATTTTAATTAAGGTTAGCTTGTCCACGTTGGCTGTGGACAGGCGGCTGCGCTTGTCTGTGATAACGCCCCCTGCCGTGCTAAACACACGTTCAGACAATACACTGGCTGCAGGGCAGGCGAGCACCTCCAAGGCATAAACGGCAAGCTCAGGCCATGTGGCCAATTTGGAGACCCAGAAGTTGAATGGGGCAGACCCATCAGTCAGTACGTGTAGGCGTGTGCACACATACCCTTGCAACATGTTGCTGAAATGCTGCCTCCTGCTAAGACGTTGTCTATCGACTGGTGGTGCTGTTTGCTGTGGCGGGCTGCTGACAAAGCTTTGCCATATTTCGGCCATGCTAACCCTGCCTTCTGAGGTGCTGGCGGTGGCACAGCTGTGTTGGTGGCCTCTTCCTCCTCCTCTGCCTTCGCCTTGTGCTTCCACTGAGCCCCGGTGTCATTTGGGAATGCCCACAGCAGCGCCTTTACCAGTGTGCGCTTGTAGTCGCGCATCTTCCTCTCACGCTCCAGTAAGGGAATTAAGTACGGCACGTTGTCCTTGTAACGGGGATCCAGCAGGGTGGCCACCCAGTAATCAGAAGAAGTTACAATGTGGGCAACTCGACTGTCATTGCACAGGCACTGCAGCATGTAGTCGGCCATGTGTGCCAGGCTGCCCAGAGGCAAAAACAAGCTGTCCTCTGTGGGAGGTATATCATCTGTGTCCTCTGTATCCCCCCAGCCACGCTCCAGTGATGCCCATGAGCTGCGTTGGGTGCCACCATGCTGCAATTCCTCCTCCTCCTCATCTTCCTCATCTTCCTCATCTTCCTCGTCCTCCTCGTCCTCCAGAACTGTGCCTTGGCTTAAATATTTTTGACCTGGCCTATGCTGGTGCAGGAACCCACCCTCCGAGCATCTTGTGAATGACTGGCCTGATAACAGTGGAAATGACCCCTCTTCCTCCTCCTCTTCCTCCTGTGCCACATCCTCTTCCATCATGGCCCGAAGTGTTTTTTCAAGGAGACATAGAAGTGGGATAGAAACGCTGAGAACAGCGTCATCGGCACTGGCCATGTTGGTGGAGTACTCTAAACACCGCAATATGGTACACAGGTCTCGCATGGAGGCCCACTCTTTGGTGGTGAAGTGGTGCTGTTCCGCAGAGCGACTGACCCGTGCGTGCTGCAGCTGAAACTCCACTATTGCCTGCTGCTGCTCACACAGTCTCTTCAGCATGTGCAAGGTGGAGTTCCACCTTGTGGGCACATCGCATATGAGGTGAAGTTCCGCTGCAGCGCAGACAGGTGAGCAGCAGCAGGGTGAGAATGCCGAAAGCGCACACAGATGGCCCGCACTTTATGCAGCAGCTCTGACATATACGGGTAGTTTTTTTAGAAAATTCTATACCACCAAATTCAGCACATGCACCAGGCAAGGGATGTGCATCAAATCGGCTCGGCCCAGAGCCGCTACGAGATTTTGGCCATTGTCGCACACCACCAGGCCGGGCTTGAGACTCAGTGGCAACAACCACTCATTGGTCTGTTGTTCAATGCCCTTCCACAGCTCTTGCGCAGTGCAGGGTTTATCCCCCAAACATATCAGTTTTAAAACAGCCTGCTGTCGTTTCCCCCTGGATGTGCTGATGTTGGTGGTGAAGGTGTTACGCTGAGCGGATGAGTAGGTGGTCGAGGAGGAGGAAGCACAGTAGGAGGAGGAGGCAACAGGAGGCAAAGAGAAATGCCCTAAAAATCCTTGTTGGTGGAAGGACAAATGGCTAGCCGACTCAGGCCCACCCGCCACTACATTTGCCCAGTGTGCAGTTAGCGAGATATAGCGTCCCTGCCCATGCTTACTGGTCCAGGTATCAGTGGTTATGTGGACCTTGCCACAAATGGTGTTGCGCAGTGCACACTTGATCTTGTCCCTGACTTGTTTGTGCAGGGAACAGATGGCTCGCCTGGAAAAGCAGTGGTGGCTGGGAACCACGTACTGTGGGACAGGCACCGCCATCAGGTTCTTGAAACTGTCCGTGTCCACCAAACGGAATGACAGCATTTCAAAGGCCAGGAATTTAGAAATGCTGGCATTCAGGGCCAGGGATCGTGGGTGGGTAGGGGGGTACTTACTCTTTCTCTCCAGTGTTTGGGAGATGGACAGCTGTAAGCTTCCATGGGACCATGTGGAAATGCTTGGGGACAGTGGCGGACATGGTGGGGTTGCTGTCATATCGTCTGTTTGCTGGGTGGCAGGTGACACTGTCACTGTAGAGGTGGAGGAAGAGGCCGAGGCAGCAGCAGAAAAGAAAGTAGGAGGAGGCCATCAATTATTCCAATGCAGCTTGTGCCTTGAATTTAGATGCCTGGTCATGGGGGTTGTGCTCAGGTTTAGAACATTTACCCTGGCTCAGGCTCTCATTGCACAGCTTGCAAACCACTTGTGTCTTGTCGTCAGCACATTGTCTGAAGAACTTCCACGCGGTGGAACGCCTTTGAGCTGCCTTTGGTGTGCTAGGTCCCTGGGTGCGGTGGGTAGTAGCAGGCCTACTGTCTAGGGGACGCTCGCTCCGCTTTTGCAACCTGCTTCCTCTTTTGCTGTGCTGGTGCCTCTGTGCGACCACCACCTCTTCCTCCAAACTGCACATGTCACTCGCATGACCCTCATTCCATGAGGGGTCAAGGACCTCATCATCCTCCACATCATCTTCCACCCACCCTTCACCACTGTCCTCCTTGTCAGTCTGCACATTGAGGCAAGCTGCAGCAGTTGGCACCTGTGTTTCGTCATTATCAGAGACGTGCTGCTCTGGTGTTTCCATGTCCTCATCCTGCAACAGAAGTGGTTGGGCATCGGTGCACTCAATGTCTTCCACTTCTGGGGCAGCGCTATGTGGATGGCCCACGGAAAGCACACCAGGAGAGTCATCAAAAAGCATAAGAGTCTCTTGCAGGACTTGGGATTCAGACTGCTTGGCTAATTTACAAGGGGCTGAGGTGAAAGGCAGATGGCCATGGGGTTCAGGTGCCAACTCTGAGCTTTCATCAAGGGACTGGGAGGGAGACAATGTGAAGGAACTGGAGGCATTGTCAGCCACCCAATCTACTATCGCCTGTACTTGTTCTGGCCTCACCAATTATTGAGGGGCATTCGGGCCTACCATATACCGGTGAAGGTTATGTTGGCTACCTGAGGAAGGTGTTTCCCCTGTGCGTGTAGCTGGCACACCTCGACCACGTCCTCTCCTTCCAACAGGAGGTTCACCAACACCACCAACACCAGCAGCACCAGCAGCACCACAACCACGTCTCTTATTTGCTCTCTTCATTGTGCCCGCAAATATACTATGTAGCCCTATGTAAGTATTTATTAATACCTTTTTTTTTTTAAAACACCAACGTAGACTGACTTTTTATAATAAAGAAAGTAAATCTATCCCTCTAAGCAACAGCTGGAACCTGGCCCTATAGGAGTAGGCAATGATTTGTGAACAATAATCTGTCCCTCTAAGCAACAGCTGGAAGCTCTCCCTTTAGAACTAGGAAATGATTTTTGAACAATAATCTGTCCCTCTTAGCAACAGCTGGAAGCTCTCCCTATAGAACCAGGAGATGATTTTTGAACAATAATGTGTCACTTACAGCAACAGCTAGAACCTCTCCCTTTAGAACTAGGAGATGATTTTTGAACAATAATCTGTCCCTCTAAGCAGAAGCCTCTACCTAGTGCAGTCAGATCATTGTGTAATGCAAGGTTTGATCTGCAATCTGTGACTCAAAGCAGCAGTATGTGAAATCTCAAATTACTCCCACAATCTGATCATTGTGTACGATCGTAGCGATCGGTGCGTTATGCAGGGTTTGATCTGCAATCTGTCACTCAAAGCAGCAGTATGTGAAATCTCAAATTTCTGCAATCTGTCCCTCAGAGCAACAGTAGTAGCAATCTCAGGATGCAAGATCAGATGTTAAAATGTCTGCAAACTGTCCCTCACAAAAACGCTTGCAGCTTCCTCTCCCTATACTAGTCAGAGTCTCAGAGAGCATGTGACTGCAGCATCAAGTGACTCCAGCTTATAAAGAGGCTGGGTCACATGGTGCACTGGCCAATCACAGACATGCCATTAGTAGGCATGGCTGTGATGGCTTCTAAGGGCAAACCAGTGAAACGCTTGTTGATTGGCTGCCCTGCAGCTATTCAACATGCATGATCAACTACCAGAACCCAGAACCCAAACCCGAATGTTTTTGAAATGTTCGTGTTCAGATCCGGGTCCCGGACATCCCAAAGTTCGGTACGGACCCGAACGTTACAGTCCGGGTTCACTCAACACTACTTACAGGCAATAGGCCCTATTGTTTAGCTAGCTGCATTCCTTCCGCCACCAATGATATTGTGTAGGAGCAGCGTTCCCAGGTGATCACCAATTTAGCTGGGAAATCTCAATGATATTTAATGTTGCTGCGATACAACTTGGTTAGGGATACCAATTGCTTGTGGACTAGCATGGTGTGTTGTGAAAGATCCAAATACAAGGTCAGCCCAGTTTAAGGTGCAGGCAAAGGAGATGACTGTCTGGTGTATTGTATTAAAGTGTCTTTTATGGCACAAAACTTTGGCTCCAAACAAATCAGAACTTATAGCTATAGTCAACCTTCATTACACATATGAGAGAAGGCTTTCTCTTGGGGCTAATACTCTTACAAATGAAAATATTGGATTCCGTTTTCATCTACTGCACCATAACTGACATTACACAATGGTTTCTGTAATTTCATTATTGTTTCTTCATTGTTTTGTCTATTTCATATTTGTATCCCCTTCAGGTCCTTCCACATTACCTTCTTTTCTCCTTTAGGACAATATACTACACTCCTGTAAGTGAATTGTATATGCCCTGTACACTAACATGTGATGTTTGTTGCCTGTAAATCTATAAGAGATGGATCCTTTGTCCTTTTCTTTATATTGTTTGTACATGATTGTCCTTCTTAAAAATGAACAAAAATATATTGTTGAAAAAAGTGTCTAAACATGGAATCTCCTGGAGCACAAGAACATTGTTTAGCTAGCCGAATTCCTTCCGCCACCAATGATATAGTGTAGGAGCAGTGTTCCCAGGTGATCACCAATTTAGCTGGGAAGCCTCAACGATATTTCATTTGGTAAAAGTGGAATCTCATCATGTGGCATGTTGTCGGGTAGATGTGATGGTTTAGGGAGCCTGTTAGCTTGATCCACTATTACTCCACCTTTAGGAGTATTAAGGAGAAGGTTAGATATAAGCTGTTGAAATAGCTGCAAAGCTCAGAGGGATGGAACGATTCATCAATGCCTCCAAATGTAACATTATTCCTTCTTGAGCAGTCTTCAAGGTCCGTCAACTTAATTTTCAAGGCCTTTATTTATAAATGCATCATTGGGGGCATCTACTAAAATGTTATGAGCCCCCGAAAACTCCTCCATTTTGTTTTACCACATGATTAATTCACTCTTCCATTGCATCAAGCTCTCCTCCAATTCAAGTGACCATAGACAACATTTCTCTGTGCAGGGAGCCTCTCAAGGATACAAGCATGTCTTTTAACTTGGTATCTGATAGAGGTTGTCCAGCCCTGGGATAGTCATCAATGCATTTAATAAATTCTCTGGTAGAGTCTCCTGACCTCTCACCCTTAGCCTGCTCACCTGCATAATGGAGTGGTGGGGACACCCAAGAGCTGGGATTTTACTGGGCTTTGCAGTGGGATACCTCTCTGGGACAAGCAATTGTTGCCTCCAGAACGAGAGCCATGTGGAGTTCCTCCAGGAGAAGACGCTGGTTATTTATTGTACCTGGTACCATCTTGGGAACAGTGGTCTATGCTGGTGGCCCTATGAGCGGAGGACCTGTCTGGGAGGAGGAGTGTCGATCTGGAACCTAAGAATAGCGGTTATACCGTTATAGGCGGGACGCCCCTGCAGGGGTACAGCTTTATGGTAAGTGGGGACACAGGAGGGGGTGCACGTGTGAAAATCCCCCCGCAAACACAGAAGAATTACCCCTATCTGGAGCTTATAGCACAAAAAGCCACTTTTTGTTTTTATGGACAAAAGGCACTATATGAACTCTTGTCACTGACTCTGCACATATTCATTTTCTCAATTTTTTTGTCATTTATTTTGCACATATAGCACTAATTTTGAATCTATATACTAAGATCATCAATTGTTGTGGTAGCATGTTTGTGTTGTTGGGACACACATAGGTGCGGCCAATATGCAAAACAGTGGATATTATTATCACAGGTGAACAATTTTATCTGATACAACAAGGCTATAGATTCGGACACTTCTTATTGTACTTTATTTGTACATTGTACACATGATTTTCATTGTTGTTATTTGCACAATGCACCTTGGTATACTGGACACATTTTTCAGATAAGGTGAAAATATATTTATTTATTCTCACTGATATAATTAGTATTGGTACAGTGAAACAGTTCAATTATTTTGTACACACTGGTATATGCTTTTTGTATCACACATAGGGTTATAGAAACTACTACCAGACAGCGCCAATTCCCTCTATTTAATCGGAACATTATTTTTTGTTTGTGGTGTGTATGTTTGTGTGTGCAATTATGACCTATCTCGTTTTTGTAAATGAAAAAAACAGGGGTATTATGGTGGTGGTGGTGGTGGGAGAGATATCTGTGAGACCCTCCTATTCTAAAGGGGACTATAATTTTCCAATGAAACTCCCCCACAGACTCCCACATACAGCCGGACAGGGATGTGGGGAACAGGCCCTTGTTCCCATCAACATGGTAAGCAAAAACACAAATGATTTTTACTGTATCCTACTGCATTTCACACTTTATTAAATCATGCTCATAGTTCAAATGTCATAGGTACTCACACAATTTATTTTAACCACTTCCCGACCGTTCCGCGACTATTGTCGGAGGCAATGTGGCAGCGTCCCGCAAATCGCCGACTATAAGCGATGCTCGCGGGATCACGGATCGTGGGTGTGCACGCATGTAGCGGGGGAGCCAGGGAGCGGGTAGGGTGGACTTGATGTCCGTAGGCTACCCATGATTGCTCCCCCACAGAGACAGAATGGGGATTCATGTGTGTAAACACACGGATCTCCGTTCTGACAGGGGGAAGGAGTGTGATCGTATGCTCCCTGTATATGGGAGCTGTGATCACTCTCCTCCCCCAGTCAACCCAGTCCCCATACAGTTAGAAACACAAAGTAGGGAACACATTTAACCCTTTGATCGCTCCCTAGTGTTAACCCCTTCCCTGTCAGTGACATTTACACAGTAATCAGTGTATTTTCATAGCACTGATCGCTGTATAAATGCCAATAGTCCCAAAAAAGTGTCAAAAGTGTCCGACATGTCTGCTGCAATGTTGCAGTCCTGCTAAAAATCGCATATCGCTACCATTACTGGTAAAAAAAAAAGCCATAGATCAATTCTCATCATTCTCATCATTCGCGGCAACTTTTGCGCAAACCATTCAATATGCACCGATTGTGATTTTTTTTTACAAAAAATATGAGGAAGAATATATAGCGGCCAAAACTGATGAATACATTTGTTTTTTTTAAACTTTAATCTTTATTGGGTTTTGTCTTTTTTTTTTTTTCTTTTTTATGTTGTCTCGAAAAGGTTAACAAGAGTTTTAATGTTACAATATAAACATGTGTGTTGGTAGGTTATTAATTCAAAATGAACATACGTATGTAGTACATTGAGATGTTACATGCAATCATAGGTACAGAGAAAGGTATAGTGCAATTGGTTGGGTCGCTCCCCCGTCACCCCAGTAGGGAGCAAACTGTGGCGGGGGGAGATGCATCCCCAGTGTGTTCATGCGAGTAACCTTGTTATAGTATTGTTGGTAATTTGGTAGAGGAAGTCTCTGAAGTTTTGCGTAGGACTTTGACATCTGTGGTATGTGGGGGCGTTGATTGAAGTCGATTGGGTAGGGTTAGTTGGCTGCTGTTGGAGAGTTGGTGTGTAGAGGGTTAGGTTGAGATGAAAGGCAGTTCAGTGAGGTTTCTTTGGGTCACAGGTTGTCTTGCGCTCGTTTTGATTCTGTTTATTATATTGCAAGGTTGCTTCTAGGGTCTGTGGACCATTTTTCCCAGGCTTTGTGAAAGCGTTGTGTAGTCATGTTAGCCTTAGCGAATGCGTATTCCATTTGGTAGTGTGAGTTCAGTATAAGTATGACTTCTTGTAGTTGCGGAGGTGGGGGTGATTTCCATTTTCTTGCTAGTGCAAGTCTTGCTGCAATCAGGATGTGGGTTGCTAGGGTTTGTGTGTGGCTGGGCCATACAGGAATTGAGAGGCCTAGCAGTAAGTCCAATGGTTCCTTGGGCTCAGGAAGGTCACATAGTGTGGCGATCAGGTAGGAAACTTCTTGCCAGAATGGTTCAATGTGTGGGCAGTCCCACCATATGTGCTTCATAGTTCCGTTGAGGTCACATCCTCTCCAGCATTTGGGTGAGGTGGCGGGGTATATTGTTGCCAATCTGGTCAGTGTATAGTACCACCTGTAAAACAGTTTCTGGAGTGATTCCCAATGCGTGATACAGCGTGATAGGCGCAGTGGGGTGTTAAGGGCTTTTTGCCATTGCTCAAGTGGTGGGGGGTTGTTTGTAAGGGCGGTCCAGTAGTCGATAGTTGGAGAGAGTATGTTGAGGGTTGGGGAGGTGAGGAGTTTATACATGTAGGATATTCCTTTTGCTGAGGTAAGTTTGGAGTTATAGAAACCTAATATTTTGAAGGTTGTATTGTCCGTTGATGACCATTTTATCTTAGATAGTATGGATCTGATTCGAAGATAGAGAAAAAATGACTTCTGAGGTATGTCATACCTTTTTTTTATTTCAGAGAAGGATTGTATGCCTGAGGGCAACATTAGGAGACCCAGGTTTAAGATGCCTGCGTTGAGCCATTCTGCGAGAGGCAGGTCCGGTGATAGGTGGTGTATTGCTTCCATAGGGATGAGTGCCATGGTGTCTTTGGAGATCCCCTTGTTGCTTTGTATGATTGCTGCCAGTACTCTTAAAGAAGCATTTATAGTTCCTAGTGAGTGATGCTCAGGTTTGGGGCAGATGAAAGTGGCGGCTAGGACCACTTTTGGGTCCTGTGATAGCGCGGTGGCCTCTATTTGTTTCCAGTTGGGGAGGTTATCCGCCTGCTACCAGGCCTTTAATTGGTCCAGAATCGTTGCTTGGTAGTACGCGTGGATGTTGGGTGCTCCAAGGCCACCTTGTTGGGTGGGTGCTAGAAGTATTGTTCTGTGTATTCTGGGTCTCCTCTGTCGCCAGATGAAGTTGTTGATAATTTTTTGTAGTTTGCTGAGTTTTCTTTGTAGAAGGGGGAGTGGGAGCGTGTGAAATAAGTATATTATATGTGGGAGCAAGTACATTTTAGCTAATGCGATTCTACCCGCCCAGGAGGGGGTAATGTGGTTTAATTCTTCAGTTTGCCGCAGAAGTTTGCCCACGAGGTCATCATAATTTGTTTTTAATAAAGCTTGGCTGGGGAATGTGAGCCGAATCCCCAGGTATGGCATGGATGTATTAGGGGCCCAGGCAAACAAAGAAGTAGTCGAAATGTGTTTGGTGGTGCGCGGGTCTAGACCTAGATTTAGCATTAGGGATTTAGTATGATTTACTTTGTATCTGGAGATTGCACTAAAGGAGTCTAAAGTTTTTTGGACTACGGGGAGAGATGTTATCGGGTTGGTCATAGCGATAATGACATCATCGGCGTATAGTCCGATTTTATGTTCTACCTTTCCGACCGTAATTCCGGTAATTGCGGGAGTGGATCTGATAGTTTGTGCTAGTGGTTCCATGAGTAGTGCGAATATTAGGGGGGATAGTGGGCAGCCCTGCCTTGTACCGTTAGTTATCGAGAAGGGGACGGATGTTACACCTGAGGTCCACACTTGTGCACTAGGTTTTGTATAGAGGGCTAGTATGGCCATTAGAAATTTTCCTGATATTCCGAATTTATGGAGTGTCGCTTCCATGTATGGCCAATGGACCCTATCGAACGCCTTCTCTGCATCCAGTGATAGGAAGAGAGAAGGCGTTTGAACGTCTTCCACCCAATGTATGAGGTCCACAAAGCGTCATGTTCCGTCTGCCGCCTGTCTTCCTGGCACAAAGCCCACCTGATCTGGGTGGATAATTTGAGGGATGACAGCAGAGAGACGTTGTGCCAGTAGTTTGGCGTATAGTTTAATATCAGTGTTGAGCAATGAAATGGGTCGGTAATTGGCTGGGTTATCTGGTGTTTTCCCAGGTTTGGGTATGGTGACTATTAGGGCCTGTAAGGACTCGGTGGGGATAGTTCCTGTGGTTGTTATCTGGTTGAAGGAGTCACATAGATGGGGGTTAGGTTCATAGCGTATTTTTTATAATATTCATTTGGGAGGCCGTCTGGGCCAGGTTTTTTGTGGAGAGGGAGTTGTCTGATAATTTTTAGTATTTCTCGGTTTGTAAAGGGTTCCGTTACTGCTAGTTGGTCAGGGGATACCTTGGGAAGATTTATTGCGGATAGAAAGTCTTCAATGTCTTCTGGTCTTGGGGGTGTCATGGGTTCAGATTTGTTTAGGTTGTATAGGTTACACTGAGGAAGTTGGTCTATTGTTGGTGTCCTTGATAGGGGTGGCTCAGGAATGTCCGGGATTATCAGTGGTATGGGTTTGGACCCTTTTGTGGTCTATTGGG
>BLSH010293170.1:61962-83306 GCA_018402905.1 Glandirana rugosa | reverse complement strand
ATTTTACTTCCTTTTGCAGCCCTCTGGGGCTTTCCAGGACTTTCCTACAGCCATTTTTGTGCCTAAAAGTTCGGGTCCCCATTGATTTCAATGGGGTTCGTTGTCCGTGCGATCGTTCGGGTTCCGTCCGGACCCGGACCCGGACTTTGTCCCGAAGTTCGGACGGACCAGCAGAACCCGAACTTCCAGGTGTTCGCTCAACTCTACTTATGATTAAGCACATTTTTTGGGAAATGCGTTAACCATTCTGCTGTCTTCTTCCCCTCTAATCTTGAAGGAGTAATGTGGAGGTGTGGGATCTCTGTGCCCACCATGAACATTGTACTCAAGCCATCTGCAAGTCCAGACAGGAGAATTGTCAGCAAGAAGAGAGCTGGGAGGAGGTGTGAGCTTATTGTGCTCTCCTCGCTCCTGTCAGTGGAGCACTCCTCCATACAGCGGATTACACAGGATTCTCTTAGGTTGCATGGTACACGGTTTGATTGCCCACCCCATCCCACATTTCTGGGAGATGAGCAGTCCTCAGAGGAGGTAGGGGATGGGTAATCAAGCCATGTACCATTTGATCTAAGAGAATTGTGTGTTATCTGCTATATGGAGGAGCGTTGTTCCTAGTTTTCTCCTCTTCTGTCCCTACTTGCAGTGGGCACGGGTACAATGTTCATGGGGGGCACAGAGAGCCTGCACCTCCTCACTAATCCTTTAAGATTGGAGGGGAGTGGCTGTTTGTGCTGGGAAGGGAAGGGTAATCGGGGGAAGAGGGGGGAATTTGTGCTAAAGGGAGGAATGGGGGGGGAAATAAATGTGTTAGGGGCAGAATTGGAGAAGATTTTTGCCAGGAGTGGAAAATTGGGGGGGGAGGGTGTGATCAGAAGAGTAATTTGGAGGGGGTTGTGCTAAAAGGACAGATTTGAGGAGATTTGTGCTAGGAGGGAGGATTTAAGGGGGAAGATTTGTACTAGAAGGGGGGATTTAAGGGGGAAGATTTGTACTAGTAGGGGGGATTTTGGTGGAGAATTTATGTTAGGAGTGGGGTTTTGGGGGGAGGATTCATGCTAGGAATGGGGATTTGGGGGAGAGGATTTGTGCTGGGAGGGGGTATATGTGGGAGAGGATTTGTACTAGTAGGGAGTTTTGGGGGGAGAACTTACACTGAGAGTGAGGAATTGGGGGGAGGAGTTATGCTAGAAGTGAGGTTTGGGGGAGGATTTACGCTAGGAGTTGGGATTTGAGGGGAGGGTTTACGTTAAGAGTGGGGATTTGGGGGAGAGGATTTGTGCTAGGAGTGGGGCTTTTTGAGAGGGGATTTGTGCTAGGAGGGTGGATTGGGGGAGATGATTTGTACTAGGTGGGAAATTTGGGGGAAAACTTACACTAGGAGGGGGGATTTGGGGGAGGATGTATGCAAGAAGTAGGGATTTAGGGGGTGGGTTTATTCTAGGATTGGGGATTTGGGGGAGGATTTAAGCTAGGAGGGGGCATTTGGGGGAGAGGATTTGTGCTAGGAGGGGGGATTTGGGGGAGAATTTATGATAGGAGGAGGGATATGGAAGGAAATAGGATGTGTGCTAGGAGGGGGGATTTGTTTGGAATTGGGTGGGATTTGAGCTGGAAGATGAGATTGGAAGCTATGTGCTGGGAGGGGGGGTTGGACTATGAGGATGGGGAATTTCTGCATTTTTTTTTTGTGGAGAATTTTAACTTGCAGAAGTAATTTATGCTTAGGAGTGAGCATATTAATTAGTGTTGTTTTTTTTTTGGGGGGGGGGGCACTTCAGAATTCTCTGCCTATAGGCTCCTAAGATGTAAATCTGCCCCTGGCAGTAACACGTCCTCAACATTTTTAGCAGCAATCACTTTTCAATTTAATTTCAGCAGTTCAATCTTCCCCACAGTAAACTGGTAGCCTAAAATCCTTCTAAGCTCTGTTATTCTAATCTTTGTGCTTTTTGTGTTTGGCATGTGTTTTTGTATGCGGATGCGCATTTAGTGTAGAGCTTCTGCATTTCTTTTGATACTTTTTGCATACTCTTGCCTTAAAATAGAACAAATATAATCTCTATCTGTTTATACGGTATAGTGTGTTAAAATGCACTATATATATATATATGTTTTAGTATTTTACCAAACATTAACATGGGTTCCTAATTGCTCACTGATGCTGTAAAATTTATATGGGCTAAATTGTTCTCTCTTTTGCTTTTACCACAGAGATAAGAACAGGTCTGATTGTGCTTATATTACAATTCTAGATTTGCTTCTGTTTTCCTATGATAATGCCCATATTGAACCAGTGCAAACCATGTATATAGGAACTCTAAAAAAGTATATTGTCAGTTGAAAAAAAATATTGCTAAAAAAATCCACATGGTTTAATGTAATATTTAATTATTATATAAATAAAACAAATTAAAGAAATGCTATAGATATCTCATGTTCTTGTGTTATCCTTTGTAAAGTAGCAACAATATATTCAACTCTTTATTACCATTCTAGATAGTATATTTACTCACTGTAACAGTAACTTTATTAAAAAACCATAATTACATATAAAAAAAAAAAAAAGAATTAGAGAAAATTCAGACACCATTGCCTCATTTTTGTTCTTGTGTCATCTCCAATGTCCATTCTTTGGATGGGATAATTTATGGTTTCAGTATTAGCATTTGCACAACATTTGCAGTGGAGCTAAAAATGTCAAAGCACTGACATAATTTTGCACGGAACATATTTATTATCTCACACTTGTGAACAAAGGCAGTGTCATCAGAGCACAAAGAATTCTTTAAATTGAACTAAATATTAAACAGAATGACATCCGTTTACTATACTTTTCCTCTGCCTTCATAAATACTCTACTGTGTGAGCAGTTTTTGGCAGATTTGAAAGTTTTGCTGCCTGGAATTCATCAGTTGCAGCTGTACCTCTTAGAAGAAAAGAGATTAACCTCTGCAACTCTGGATGGTAAAAATATCTTTCTCTAATCTGCTGCTATAGTAAATGTGATTTATCGTCTTTTCCCAGCTGGACAACACTGGCAAAAGAAATTAAGAAAGGGAAAGTTTTGCGAAGGAAACTCTAATGACTGCAAATCTTCTATAATTAAAGAACTTTATTTTTAGTAAAAGTGTATATAATTAAAAATAAAATCAAAAGCATATGAATTAGAACATCACTTCCCAAACATCTCTTTACCTATTTAATGTCTGGTAGGCTTATCCACTTTAATGATCAGGGCAGTTTTCAAGTAAGGAAGTGTGAGATTGTTCTGAGAATGGTGCTATTTGAAAAAAAAACAAAAAAACAATTTGCCGCCTTACGGTGCTACTATACATTGGCTAAAAATAGGCAGTACTTGTTTTTTTCCATCTATAAACATATTTAAATATAATAAACAATGAAAACAACAACACTGTCATACAAGATAAAACTGCTTCATTTTGACTTGATGACGTTTATCATATGATTATGTACAAACATGATCTTACTAGAAGGCCACAGTGATTTAGTGTCACTAAAATCACAAATCTTGGATGCATATACACACCCCAAAAAAAAGCTTGTAAGAAAATGGGGGGTGATCACACAAATAATACAGATGTTAATAAATAATAATATCAATATTATTAATCCATGCCCACTTCTCACCGTTCTTTTTAGGGGTAGATCGGCAATGAAACACAAAACACACCCTGTAGATGAAAAATATTATATTGTAAAAAAAATTAACCTGAACAGCTTTGTCACAGACAATAAAATATTACTTATAACAATACTTTAGAAGCATAAATGTTACAAGCCCATATTAACATGAGCTTTAAGGAGGAGTATTTTTAACTAGGCTCGAGGGGGGAGGGTGCATTAGATTATAGTGGGGTAGACAGGTCAGACAGGGGTCAGCCCCTATTGGTGGGTGGAATGGAGAAATATGGGGGGAGGGCTATGGAAGATGATATGAAGGTTCCCATGTTACAATCAACCATTGGAAATGTTTATACTAAAATTAAAAATATGCAACATACATGTGCAAAATGTGACAGTGAATTAAAATGTTTGTTTACCAATGGCAGGAATCTGCCAAGCAAAATAGATGAGTTGGAAGCTCTGGTGCACGTGGAGAACTATGATTTAATTGGTATTGCTGAATCTTGGCTTCATTCTTCACATAAAAGTGTAGCAGGAATCAGCGCTTGCTTTGGTGTGAGTTCCACCTACTATTTAGTGCAAATACTCACACTAGACTCATTTGTGCCAATCACCAAACAAATTGGTAGAATATGCTTTATACTATAGTGCCCTTGTCCTTGGTGTATTTCAAGGTCCACAGTGTAAACTAAATATAATGTGCCAATGTTGCATGTGCAATATATCCTGTGCAATAACTGTAAACAAATACTGTAATTAACCTGTGCAAGACAACTATAAGCACATAAGATGCAAAATAAGTAGAGTTGAGTGAACTTCTAGAAGTCCGGGTTCTGCTGGTTCGGCTGAACTTCGGGACAAAGTCCGGGTTCGGGTCCGGACAGAACCCGAACTTTGTCCCGGACCCTGAACCCCATTGAAATCAATGGGGACCCGAACTTTTAGACACAAAAATGGCTGTAAAATAGTCCTGGAAAGTCCTAGAGGTCTGCAAAAGGAAGGAAAATTGGGGTAAGGGTGGGACAAGTGCCCTACAAAGAAATGGGGACAGGGAAATAACTTTAAATATTAAAAAAAAAAATAAAAACATAAAAAAAGCAAAAATGGAGGTGAATGTGGATCATCTTCAAACTGGGTCTGAAAAGTATTAATTAACGGTAGAGGCTATATAACTGTTCTAAAATAATCTTCAAACTGTGTCAAAAAAGTATAAATAAGCCAGGAGAACCCATATCACTGTTCTGCAAACATCTGGAAACTGTGTGTGTCACTTAAAATATAACCGGGACTAACTGAACTACTGTTCTGCAAACATCTGTAAAGTCTGTGTGTCACTTTAAATATAGCCAGGAATAACTGAACATCTGTTCTGCACACATCTGTAAAGTCTGTGTGTCACTTTTAAAATAGCCAGAAATAACTGAACATCTGTTCTGCACACATCTGTAAAGTCTGTGTGTAACTTTTAATATAGCCGGGAATAACTGAACATCTGTTCTGCACACATCTGTAAAGTCTGTGTGTCACTTTTAAAATAGCCGGGAATAATTGAACATCTGTTCTGCACACATCTGTAAAGTCTGTGTGTCACTTTTAATATAGCCGGTATTAACTGAACATCTGTTCTGCACACATCTGTAAAGTTTGTGTGTTACTTTTAATATAGCCGGGAATAACTGAACATCTGTTCTGCACACATCTGTAAAGTCTGTGTGTCACTTTTAAAATAGCCAGGAATAACTGAACATCTGTTCTGCACACATCTGTAAAGTCTGTGTGTCACTTTTAATATAGCCGGGAATAACTGAACATCTGTTCTGCACACATCTGTAAAGTCTGTGTGTCACTTTTAAAATAGCCGGGAATAATTGAACATCTGTTCTGCACACATCTGTAAAGTCTGTGTGTCACTTTTAATATAGCCGGGAATAACTGAACATCTGTTCTGCACACATCTGTAAAGTTTGTGTGTTACTTTTAATATAGCCGGGAATAACTGAACATCTGTTCTGCACACATCTGTAATGTCTGTGTGTCACTTTTAATATAGCCGGGAATAACTGAACATCTGTTCTGCACACATCTGGAATGTGTGTGTGAAACTACAGCATAGAGAAGAACAGGTATATGGTTTCGCTCTGCTATAGTTTCAAACACAGTTTGCAGATGTTTGCAGAACAGTGATATGATATCACTGTTCTGCAAACATCTGGAATGTGTGTGTGAAACTATAGCAGAGCGAAGCCATATACCTGTTCTTCTCTATGCTGTAGTTTCACACACACATTACAGATGTTTGCAGAACAGATGTTCAGTTATTCCCGGCTATATTAAAAGTGACACACAGACTTTACAGATGTGTGCAGAACAGATGCTCATTAATTCCCGGCTATATTAAAAGTGACACACAGACTTTACAGATGTGTGCAGAACAGATGTTCAGTTATTCCCGGCTATATTAAAAGTGACACACAGACTTTACAGATGTGTGCAGAACAGATGTTCAGTTATTCCCGGCTATATTTAAAGTGACACACAGACTTTACAGATGTTTGCAGAACAGATGTTCAGTTCTCCCTCCAGAGGTGGTCTTGGCCAGCACCGTAGATTGCTTTAAAAAAGGCCTGGATTATTTCCTCAATGTAAATAATATAACTGGGTAATACAATTTTTAGGTTAAGTTGATCCAGGGTGAATCTGATTGCCTCTCGGGGGATCAGGTAGGAGTTTTTCCCCCGCTATAGCAAATTGGATCATGCTTTGCTGGGGGGGGTTGCCTTCCTCTGGATCAAATGTGGGTGAAGGATTGTATATGGGATTGTATGCTTATATATCATTTTTCAATTTTTTTCTTTTTTTTTGGTTGAACTAGATGTCTTTTTTTCAACCTGACTAACTATGTAACTATGTAACAGCAACACTCCATGCTGGCTAATAATACAGCCCCTGCAACCAAAAAGACAAATGCCTTTAAAACTCACAACAATATTCTAGCATCGACTGAAGTTCTAACCAGTAAGCAAGCCCGTCCAATATTACCACTCCTCAGTCAGGTCTGCCCTTCAAGTCTGCAGTGAAAGTCCTCCTCAGCAAGTTATCCCAATCAAGTCTCCATTCCAGCCCCCCAGTCATTATACCAGTCCAGCTCCAAGTCAGGTTCTTTCCACCCAATCTGGTTATACTGGCTCTGTCAAGCTTTTCCAAGTCCAGTCTTTGTTTCTTTTATACAAGTTCCCTTGATTCACCCTCATTGAGCAAACATTGATTGATCCAAAGATACAACCAAATGTTTCTCAACAACAAGACTGGATGGAACGCAAGCCTACTTGGCTATCATGCTTATCACACAATAATTAAGATCTCCCAAATGTCTACAGCATGTTTATGTTCATTAAGTCTACCATCACCCTAGTCTTTAAGATAAACAGACCCCAAATTAGCATGTTAAGGCCCTATAACCAAACGGAGACTCAATGTCTGGTCACCGGCCCTAAAGACAAAAGTGTAAACTTCATTACCATGCATATATTTTGGCTATTGATGGCACCAAGCAGAAGCTTTTGTCTTTTGAGAGACAGGAGACAGTCTTGTAAGCACAAACCAGGCCCGTATCTCATCATAATACCATAAAATATATATCATATACATCATTTATATATTTTCCTGGGCAAGGTCATTTCTTACAAGCTGACAATCACCTTTCCAATAGCAGTGTAGAATTTGTGTCATACATAACACACCACTCAATAATCTATCTATCTATCTATCTATCTATCTATCTATCTATCTATCTATCTATCTATCTATCTATCTATCTATTTATCTATCTATCATTATCTAACTATTCATTGGCTTCTGTCAACAAATGAAACCATGATAGCAGGTTTAAGGGTTTCTGAACAAATTGGTCCTGGTATGTATATACTGTAGGTGTGTTTAAGTCTAAGTGGTAAGAACATTATCTTGTAAACACATTTTCCCAGGAATTATGCATATGGCTTTACTGCAGTGTGCTGTGACAATATGCAGCACAATATAAAGTTGAAAGGGGACTGGCCTATGAAACAGCTCCAGGGCTAGTTTTGCAACCAGTAAATGGAGCCAGGGCACAAACAAGAAATGCTCAAGGCACAAACAAGAAATTGTATTGTACATTCTTCTTCCTTGCTTGTGTTACAGCATGTAAAAATGACTACAGAACCCAAGGCTGGAAGCCACCATTACCTTCACTATCACTCTAACAAGGGTCACACTTTAATGGATGTTTTTCCCTTATTTCTTTTTCTGATTTTCTTTCTTTTTCTATGCTGACCAGAAAAACATTTTCGTTCATTTTTTCCATCTGTCCATCTTTCTCCTGACATTTCAAGGTTTATGTATGCAAAAATGCTTGTCCTGGGATGTTGGAAGGGAGTCATCCATTTAAAAATCCCTATAACAGCCCGCACTACTCAGTTTACATAAATCACGAATGGCCTCAAAAGCAGACTAGATGTTGTATGGTCATTTGCATACATTTCACCAACTGCATCTTACATGTAAAAAAGTAGAGTTGGAGCTTAACATGTATGTACACATAATATGGTATACATCAGTTGAGTTTCGTATACATATAGAGGGGTCTCACGTCCCTGAGCCCTGGCACCCCACTGGGAACAAACTGTGCTCTGGGGTAGGGACTGAGACACTGTGAGAGAAAGTTTATCAACCAAGGAGCCACTAAAAGGTATTGCAACGCTGCAGATGATGCTACTGAGAGATTATGTCATAATATAGAAGAAAGAAAGATAGGAAGGAGGGGAAGTGGGGGGGGGGTTTAGAGAAGAACTGTGTTACGAAGGGTTGAGCGTATTGTACCATTCCACCCATGGGAGACACTTGCAGGCTAGTTTAAGATAGGCCTTCCTATCAACCTCCAAGGTAATCTCGCAGATGTAGTGTGTCTGTGTCTGCTGAATGGCCTCTGATAGGGAGGAGGACCTGGCTGCTAGTAAGATGTGAGTGAGAATCTTGTGGAATATGAATGGGATCTCTTCAATATTAAGGTTGAGAAGGGCTAAAAGCGGGCGACTTGCTAAGTGAGATTCCAGTTACATCACATATCATTTGGAATATCTCTGACCAATAGGTAAGAATACGAGGGCATTCCCACAAAATATGAAATGATGTCCCCCTCTGTCCACAACCCCTCCAGCACAGGGGGGAGAGGGAGGGGACAAAGGAGGCCATTCTATGGGGTGTAAGGTAGCGGCGTTGCGTGATGCTCTGAGTGATTTCCCTCAGGGAGGGACAGATGGTGTTCTTACATATAGAACGTAGGGCGGATTCTCATTGTATGGCATTAAAGTGGGTTTTAAAATCTTCTTCCCACCTCTGTAGTGCCATTGTGTGAGTAAGTGCTGTCTTCTCTCCAATTAAGTTGTAAAAGACAGTAATGCCCTTCATATGGGGATTGTGGGTTTGGAGGATTTGTAAGGCCATAATGGGGAGGGGCGTACGAAGGGGGGGGTTACTTCTAATGCAGTGCTGTAATTAAAGATACTGATAGAAGTATCTATTGGGTATACCTAGTTCTCCCTGCATTTGTGTGAAGGTTTTAACCCCATCTGAGAAGTTGGGTATGAGTCTGTGAATGGTGGCGATAGGAATATTTGGTAAAGAGGTGGGATTGGCTGTCCATTTGTGAGAGATTCATTTTTTCCATATTTTAACTGTGGCTGTGATTGTGGGTGAAATGGACTTGAAAGTGTGGGATTTATGATTTAAGCTAAATAGCAAGGCCTTTAAATTGAGCCCCAGGATTTGTTGGCTTTCCAACTGGCACCAAAGTGAGGTGCCAACTGGGTCGAACCAGTCTCTTAGTTGGGCGAGTATGCACGCATGATAAGAGTTAGGTTTGTAAGGCCTGACCACCCTGCTGTTCTATGCTTGTAGAGCCAAGTTCTGTTGACTCTTGGTTTTTTGTTCTGCCAAATGCACCTCCCCAGTGATTTCTGGAGAGAGTTCAGATATGACTGGGGGATAGGAATGGGGAGACATCTAAACATGTACAGCACTTGGGGTAGCACTAGCATTTTGAATGAGGCTAGTCTGCCTGTCCATGAAAGTTCTTGTTTTGAAATATGATCAAGTGATGAAATAAATTTTTGTCTAAGAGGAAGGAAGTTGTCTTTGAATAGGTTGTCGGGGTTGCTAGTGAGGGAGATACCGAGGTACTTAATGGAGTTTTCTGCCCACTGGTACGGGAATTTGGTTGAGAGGATGGCTTTAGTGACACTATCGAGGCCTATGCTCAAAATTTGGGATTTGGCTGTGTTTATTTTATAGTATGAAATCCTGCTAAATTGAAGTAGAAGATCGTGGATAGCCGGAAGCGAGGAGAGAGGATTGGTCAGCATGAGGATCACATCATCAGCGAATATGCTGATTTTATGTGTATCCTTCCCCACTGCAAAGCCATTGATTTGCCAAGAATTCCTAACGTAGGTTGCTAGAGGTTCAATCGCTAGATCAAATATAATCAGGGAGAGGGGGCACCCCTGACGGGTCCCATTAGTGATGTGGAATGTTGATGAGATTGGGTCTGCTGCTAGCACATTAGCTGAGGGGGCAGAATATAGTGCCATTATTGCTTGCAATATGTTACCTTCAAGACCGAACCTGGCAAGGGTCTCCCTGAGATATCCCCAGTGGACTCAATCGAACGCCTTCTCTGCGTCCAAAGAGAGGAGCAGAGAAAGCGTTCCTGTAGATCTGGTGGATAATGTTAATTAGTCTTCTGGTTGCGTCTGTCGTTTGGCGGCCTTTAACAAAACCCACTTGATCTCGGTGGACAAGTTGAGGAATGTATTCCATTAATCTGGAGGCGAGAATTTTTGCATATACTTTCATGTCTGCATTTAGCAGAGAGATGGGTCGAAAATTTTTTGGGGATGAGGGTTCCCTGCCAGGTTTGGGTATAGTTACTATTAACGCTTTCAGCATCTCTTGCGGGAAGCTGGTGGAGGAGGCAGCGTCATTGAATAGGTCGCATAGGTGGGGGCCTAAGATATCTTTAAACTGTTTGAGATACTCACTTGGGAGGCCATCTGGGCCGGGGGCCTTGTTATTGGGTAGGGAGTCTATATGTCGCAGTACTTCCTGTAAAGTAAACGGGGAGCACAGCTTCTGGAGTTGATCGGAACTCAGTTTGGGGAGTTTGATTTGTATTTGTATATCTACAGGGGAGGGTTGGGGAGTTTGCGGGTCTGACTTGGTTATAGAACGAGTCATAATACGCTCCGAGGGCGTTGGCAATTTCCTGAGGGTCAATGACCTTAGCTTTAGTGTACAGATGGTACATAAAAGGAATTTTGGCTTTTATTCGGGTAGCTTTGAGGCATTCTGCCAAGCGCTTCCCTGCCTTGTTATTGGTGGAATAGGACATAGCCCTGAACTTTCTGTACGCTTTCTCGTAGTTTTCCAAGAGAAGCGTACGTAGTTCCTGCCTGAGGTTGATTAATTTCGTCCTAAGGGATTCGTTAGGTTTTTTTTATTCTGGTCTTCTGCTGTTTTAATTTGTTCAGTGACCTCATCTAGATGCTGCGTCCTCCTGCGCTTGGCTATTGCACTCAGCTTTATAAGTATTCCCCTAATATAGGCTTTGTGTGCCTGCCATAAGGTTGAGGATTTACCCACAGAGCCCACATTCAGTTCAAAAAACTCTGTAAGTTCTTTCTGAAGATCTTCTGCATATGGAGAGGATTTCATCAAGTTGGCGTTGGCCCGCCAGATATTAGGGCCTACTGGGCGTTGCGATGGACAGAGGGAGAGAGTTATAGGAGCATGGTCTGACCACGTTATCTGTTCTATAGTTGAACCTGCGGCAATCTGAAGTGACTGTCTGTCAGTTACAAAAAGGTCTATTCTTGTATAGGTGTTGTGGGCCAGTGAGTGGAAGGTATAATCGATTTCTTCAGGGTGGTGACACCTCCAGGTGTCGTATAGGTTGTTGGCTCTGAGAAAAGATTGTAGTGAGGTGCGCGGTCTGTTGTGCTTGTTGGAGGAGTCAGTTGAGGGGTCCGGCACTAGGTTAAAATCTCCACAAAGACCATCATCCCTTTTTGGGATTTGCAAATTTTTCGTAAAAGTTTGTTGAGGAAGGCATGCTGGTGGGAGTTCGGTGCATAAAGGCAGGTAAGCGTAACTAAGGTAGAGTTCACTTTGCATATAAGGGTCAGGAATCTGCCTGCCGGGTCCGCGTGTTCCTGAATTAGCTCAAAGTCAATAGTGTTCTTAATCGCTATAGCCACCCCTCTTTTCTTTTCAGGACTATTGGCTAGAAAAATGTGGGGGAACAGTTTATGTGAAAACTTCGGTGCCTCCTTCTCCTTGAAATGCGTCTCCTGAACGCAGATAATATCGCCACCTAAGTTTAGAGCTGTTTGCCAGAGCGAGGCTCTTTTGGCCGGGTGATTGAGGCCCTTAGTATTTATTGATATGATCTTAATGGTCATAGTGGTGATGTGGGGTGATCAGTGTGTCGAGTACTCACTTTTAGAGTTGTCGTTCCTTGCCAGGCTGAAGATGCGTATTCTTCCAGTACTTCCAGTGACGGGCTGTCCAGGGAGGAGTGGGTCACTCTTGGTTCCTCGTCCGAGATTGGGAGTAGAGGTAGGGAAGGGGTAGGATGGGGAGAGAGAGATAAAGAGAAAGTCAATAGAACCACAAACATAACTGCGCAGCTGGGAAATTAACTTGGTACAGCTGCCTGAAAGCTAGTGGGGGAAAGTCCAAAAAGATTCAACACAGCAGTGACGGCCTTATTGGGGGGGGGGATAAGAGGGGATTCCGTGGATATTAAGTTGCTTGAGGGGACCTTGTCAGAATTTTGGTGGCGGTTTACCGTTCACTTTGTGCCACCCCGGGGGGCCTGGGTGGCAGACCTCCTTCGACTTAAGTGGACGAGAGGTTCGGGCACAATGCTCCACTCCCTGAGAAGAGAGATCCCTGAGTCAAGGGAGGAGATTGTGAAGGATTTCCCATTCCTGTCAATTGAGAGCTTTGCAGGGTGACTCCATTTGTACCCAATACCGTGGTTGCGGAGGGCCTTAGTTATGGTATTTAACTGACATCTCAGGTCCATGGTAAACTTGGATAGGTCGGGGTATATTTGTATAGGGGTCCTTGCTTTCCTCAGAAGAGAGTCTTTGGTCGTGTAAAAGTGTACTCGCAGCAGTACATCTCTAGGGATTGTTTCAGGGAGAAAAGGCGGCTTCGGGATCCGGTGGATCCGGTCAATTGTCAGCTCAAGAGGTTGCAAGTCGGGGAGGAGAGCCCGGAACAGGTCTGTGGCATACTTGTTGAGGTCCTGGGGCTGTGCAGTTTCAGGGATCCCCCTTAACTTAACATTATTTCTTCTGCTGCGGTCTTCTAAATCCGCTAATTTGGCACGCAGCCAATGCCTTTCTTCTGCACCTTCTACTAGGTCATTGACAGTGTATGTAATGTCACTTATAGTATTCTCAGCAGTGTGAACCCTTTCTCCCAGGGAAGTTATTTCCATAGAGAGCTTGTGTGTGAGAGCAGAGAAATCAGCATGTAGTGATTGTTGGAGTGAGATTAACATCTCTTTGAGCAGGGTATCCACCACAGGCTGATTGTTAGTGGGGAAGGCTGCTATGGATGTGCTAGCATTAGTGGAGTGAAGGGATAGGGAAGGCCCCTGACTCACCAGGCCACATGTCGGGTCTCCCATCCACATACGGATTTCGCTGGGCTGCTGCAGGTCGGGCTGGCGGGCTGAGAGGACCAAAGAGTCGGGGAGTTCCCCGGGGATCTGTGCCCCTCGTGGTCATCCGGCAGGTCCGTGCCGCACCGAGCCGCACCGGCGCCATCTTGGGATTCTCCACGTGAGGAGGGACTGAAGAATTCCATGAGTTTTTGCGGTCTCCGGTTTTCTTTGCTTTTCCGCGACATCTCCTGTATGGAGGGGAGGAGAGGATAGTGGAAGATGGGTAGTTTGTGAAGTGCTGGCAGGTCCTGGTCGTTTTGTTTCCCCTCGGATGGCCGGAGCACTAAGAACTTGCGACCATCTGCAGCGCGCACAAACCACGGCCCCCTTTATTGTGATTTTAAATGGAAGGGAAAGAAGAAAGGGAGATGGAAGAGTGGTGGAAGGAACTGTAGGTGATTATAGATTGAAAGAAAATAAAATGAGAAGATACATTTGCTTTCCTATAGCAAAGAAAATTAAAATCATTTAGAACATGGACATCCGAGAGTGCTATGTACTCCATGTACAGACAATCCATTTTTAAAGTGCATATCTGGGCAAACATGTACAGTATCTCACAAAAGTGAGTACACCCCTCTCATTTTTGTAAATATTTAATTTTATCTTTTCATGTGACAACACAGAAGAAATTACACTTTGCAACAATGTAAATTAATGAGTGTACAGCTTGTATAACAGTGTAAATTTGCTGTCCCCTCAAAATAACTCAATACACAACCATTAATGTTTAAACCTCTGGCAACAAATTGAGTACACCCCTAATTGATAATGTCTAAATTGGGCCCAAAGTGTCAATATTTTGTATGGCCACTATTATTTTCCAGCACTGCCTTAACCCTCTTTTGCATGGAGTTCACCAGAGCTTCACAGGATGCCACTTAAGTCCTCTTTCACTCCTCCATGACAACATCACGGAGCTGGTGGATGTTAGAGACCTTGCGCTCCTCAACCTTCCATTTGAGTATGCCCCACAGATGCTCAATAAGGTTTAGGTCTGTAGACGTGCTTGGCCAGTCCATCACCTTTACCCTCACCTTCTTTAGCAAGTCAGTGGCGGTCTTGGAGATGTGTTTGGCGTCGTTATGATGTTGGAATACTGCCCTGCCTCCCAGTCTCCGAAGAGAGGGGATCATGCTCTGCTTCAGTATGTCACAGTACATGTTGGCATTCATGGTTCCCTCAATGAACTGTAGCTTCCCAGTGCCGGAAATGCTCATGCAGCACCCGACCATGACACTCCCACCACCATGCTTGACTGTAGGCAAGACACACTTGTCTTGGTATTCCTCACCTGGTTGCTGCCACACACGCTTGACACCATCTGAACCAAATAAGTTTATCTTGGTCTCATCAGACCACAGGACATGGTTCCAGTAATCCACGTCCTTAGTCTGCTTGTTTTCAGCAAACTGTTTCATCTTTAGAAGAGGCATCCTTCTGGGACGACAGCCATGTAGATCAATGTTATTCAGTGTGTGGCGTATGGTCTGAACACTGACAGGTTGACCCCCCACCCCTTCAACCTCTGTAGCAATGCTGGCAGCACTCATACATCTATTTCCCAAAGACAACCTCTGAATCTGACACTGATCATATGCACTCAACCTCTTTGGTTGACCATGGCGAGGCCTGTTCTGAGTGGAACCTGCCCTGTTAAACCATTGGCCATCGTGCTACAGCTCAGTTTCTGGGTCTTGGCAATTTTCTTATAGCCTAGGCCATCTTTATGTAGGGCAATTCTTTTTTTTCAGATCCTCAGAGAGTTCTTTGCCATGAGGTGCCATGTTGAACTTCCATTGACCAGTATGAGAGAGTTGGAGCGATAACACCAAATTTAACACACCTGCTTACCATTGACACCTGAGACCTTGTAACATTAATGAGTCACATGACACCAGGGAGGGAAAATGGCTAATTGTGCACAATTTTGACATTTTCACTTAGGGGTGTTCTCACTTTTGTTGCCAGTGGTTTAGACATTAATGGCTGTGTGTTGAGTTATTTTGAGGGGACAGCAAATGTACACTGTTATACAAGCTGTGCACTCACTACTTTACATTGTAGCAAAATGTAATTTCTTCAGTGTTGTGACATGAAAAGATATAATATAATATTTACAAAAATGTGAGGGGTGTACTCACTTTTGTGAGATACTGTATGTCAGACTGGACATAGGTAATATATTATCTTTTTTAACCGGTGTCCTCTGATAAATGTTTATCTACTTTGGGTCGATATCTTGTCTTAAAGCCATCCTTTAGGCTGGGTTGACAGTAGTCCGATTTTTGGACCGACATTAGGAGCACAAGTCGTATTACGTCACAAAAACAATGATTCCCTATGAGAGCCATCTTAACTGGTCCAACTTGTGTTTTTTAAAGTCGGACCCACTTTGAAAAAGGTTCCTGTACTACTTTTGTTCGACTTTGATCCTACTTTAGCCCATTGAAAAGCAATGAAGTCACATCAAAGTCGGATCATTGTCTTAACCGCTTTGATTTTGGCATGCGACTTGTGCTCTGAGGATCTTGAAGGGGAACTCCACGCCAAATTTTAAAAAAACAGCATGGGGTTCCCCCTCCAAGAACATACCAGGCCCTTCGGTCTGGTATGGGTTTTAAGGGGACCCCCCACACTGAAAAAACAGCGTAGGGTCCCCCCAAAATCCATACCAGATCCTTTGATCTGGTAGGGTTTTTAAGGGGAACCCCAATGCCAAAAAAAGGCATAGGGTCCCCCAAAATCCATGTCAGATCCTAATCGGAGCATGCAGCCTGGCAGGCCAGGAAAGCGGGTGGGGACGAGTGAGCGACCCCCCTCCTGGACCATACCAGGCCGTATGCCCTCAACATGGGGAATATGGGTGCTTTGGAGCAGGGGGGCTCTGCGCCCCCCACTCCAAAGCACCTTGTCCCCATGTTGATGAGGGCAAGGGCCTCTTCCCGATAACCCTTGCCGGTGGTTGTCGCATCTGTGGGTGGGGGGCTTATCGGATTCCAGCCATCCCTGCCCTATGTGGATGAGTATGGGGTACATTGTACCCCTACCCAATGACCTGAAAAAAAAGTGAAAAAAAAACACACTACACAGGCTTTTAAAATATTCTATTAAATCAGCTCTGGTGTCTTCTCCAGCTCTTCTCCCTCTCCAGCATCTTCTTTATTATGCTCTTTTTACGGCGTCTTCTTTCTTCTGAGGGGTCTTGTATCTTCTGCTCTTTTGTCGGTCTTCTCCGCTGTCCTCTTCTCTCTGTTCTCTCTCTCTTCTTCTTCCCATGTTGACACAACATGATATGCATCCTGAATGCCACCTCCGCTGTGTGCTGTGACTTATATTGGCATGGGGCGGGGCCACCCAATGATGTCGTCAGGAGGCCCTGCCCCGTATGCCGTCACATCCCGGGGCGAGGCTGTGATGTCTAATGGAGCAAATGATGAAATACATTCATAAACAAAAGTTACCTTTAGTGAAAGCTGCATGTAAAAATGATCAATTAGTCCAGGAACATGGGAGCTACTGTAAAATTCAAAAATATAGGCAGCTTAACTTTTTTGTAAAGGTCAAACCTGGTACCATCCTCTTTCATATCCCTATAGAATCATTTTGGATGTGGAAAGGGCATGGCTAAGCTTACTTTTAAGAATTTGTATATAAATTCAACTGCATACTATGTAACTCTAAATCTATTGCTCATTTTGACATTTTGTTTTCACTGAAGGTAATTTTTCTTTATTAAAGCAAGGAGATGACCGCACACATGCTGCACCGGTTTGCTGGAAAATGTTTGTAAATTTACTCAACAAGGTACATAACGCGTTTCACAGCGCTTACGTCTGCTTATTCATAACAGGTTATGAATAAGCAGACGTAAGCGCTGTGAAACGCGTTAACCCATTGTCATCCATGGACATGCCGGTATCTGTCATTATGCTTGTCACTTTGTGATGTACCTTGTTGAATAAATTTACAAACATTTTCCAGCAAACCGGTGCAGCATGTGTGCGGTCATCTCCTTGCTTTAATGTGGATCTCCTGAAATCACGAACGGGACCTGCACCTGTTGGCCGGTTGTTTGTTACCCCGCACCTGAGAGGCTTCACTCCCTTTCTCTTTTGTAATTTTTCTTTACCTGCCCAATTTGAATTGCCCGGGTTTATGCACGGAACAAATTTCTTCAAGCCTTCTATCCATCGGTGTGCACAGCCTATTCCAATAGGGTGTGCACCCCAAAGCACAAACACACATACCTTTCTCTGCAGCCTCAGCTGCACTGTACAATGAATGAATGGGATGTGTTCTGTGCTGAGTGGCTTCCTGTTCATTCACAAATTGAAGCACAGTATGCTTCAGTTATGATTGAACACAGTGAGTGAGTGTGTTCATTTAGAAAAGGAAGGGGCTGGTAAATGACATATTGATTAGCCCCTTCCCTTCCCCCACTCTCTATCTTGAAACTACCCCCGCAGCAGATGGAGGAAGAGGAGGGAGGCCAGCAGCACTGCGGTGGGGGGTGCAACATGGGTGGGAAGCCTAGGCAGTAGGCAGAATTGGACTGTGCCACACAGAGTGGCACATCCCCTGCCTCGCCTATGCTTCTACCTAGACTGCACTTCTTGTCTAGGAGTTTTGAATGTATACTCTACCTTAAAGTGAGCCTGTGGCCAGGGGGTTGCTTTACTAAAGCTGGAGTGCAAAATCTGCAGCAGCTCTGGATAGAAACCAGCTTTCAGGTTTTTTTTTTTGTCAAAGCGTAATTGAATAAGTTGATATTATAAGCTGATTGGCTTCAACAATCAGCAAATTAATGTTAAAACATCCTCAGTGAGTTTTGTAGCCACAAGCGCTGTGGAACAATTAAACTTCAATGTTTACCAGTTTCTCAACAGCTAAACATATTTAAATACCAGCTTTGTGTTTACATAAGAAGTTTGTAAGCCTACCAAGTCACTGCTGTGAGAGGGATCATGGGGTAGATAAGCTTCCTGAAAACTACAACTAGAACATACCTTTTGGTGCCTCTGATGTGAAATTTGAAGATGAACTGCTCAATTTTTCCTGTAAATACAGGGATCGGTGAGGGCTTGTTTAAAAGCTACTTTTGTGCTTTTGAAAGGATGAGTTCACTTTTTCAGACAGACTTTCATGTTTCATATTACATAGAAGCATTTTCCAATGCCATTTCTGGCCCAGCTATCCCAATGTGCTTTTCACTCACTTACCTTATCCACAGGAGGTTCCAAGTCTTGTTAGTTTATTTATATTTTTAAAAGGACTTTCAGATTTCATCACTTCCTCAGCTTTCCCTTCCTGTTAGGTTATCTCCCAGAAACCGTAACTACCTTTTGCATCACAAAAGAGGGTATGATAGGGTGTGTTCACCACTCTGGATCATGCCTCCCTCATTACAATACTCAATTTATAAAAGTGCAGCGCTATTAACAAGAAGAGTGATGAATTTAAAGTTCATAAAAAATTGTCCATATGTATGAGGGGCATGGCGACTGCCAGAGAAAATGGCCGCATAGACCCAGAGCTCTGCTCTCTTTCAGGGGATCGACCAAAATATCAACGCTCAGGTGGCTCCTAACGTTTATCAACTGAGCACACAAACTCCCCAACATCTGCTGCATCAGAGGGGAAAGGAGACAACGGCAGGACCCGCCAAAGGTACAGAAAATGTCAGATTACTTTCCAACAACGGGCCGCGGGCTACAATAAGATGGCGACGGGACCTTCCTGCATCGCCAACAGCCAGACCTCTAGTAAGCACCTCTACAAATGATCGTGAGACTACGATCGATCGTGAACCTACAACGGGCATTTCCACAAACAAGGCGATCGTTCCCACGAACGAAGAGAGCGCAAACTTCGTAACAGCCATCACTTTGGATAAAGACAATGCGCCAGACCATACAGCTCTCACCTCACCCACCTTCAGAAGTCCTGCTAAGTCCAAACCCCGCAGAGACTCCACAGAGGCAGACCCCTTGGCACTCCCAATGGAGGTGCAAAGTACACAAAATGTACGTCCACAACTCACAGAGCCTTCAGACCCCTTCATGCAATTCCCCACTACGGGTCAACCAGTTTCCGACATCACTCTAAAGGACATGCTCGTGTCACTGAGAATGGCCCTGCAGTCCGACATGATGGTCTGCATTCAACAATGCAAAACAGAAGTCCAAGAACTAGGAAACAGGGTGGATCAAGTTGAAGGTAAATTGTGTGAATTCACAACTTCCTTCAATGTACTGGTGGACTCCCATACCTCCCAGCAAGAAACCATAGAAGGACTGCAAGCAAAACTAGCAGACCTCGAGGATCGCTCGAGGAGAAATAACTTGAAAATACGTGGTATAAATGAATCCGTACAATTTAACCAGCTTCCACATTTTGTCCGTGATCTATTTAACCATTTCCTTACTGGGCACTTAAACCCCCCTCCTGCCCAGACCAATTTTTGGCTTTCAGCGCTGTCGCATTTTGAATGATAATTGCGCGGTCGTGCGACGTTGTAACCAAATAAAATTTGTGTCCTTTTTTCCCACAAATAGAGCTTTCTTTTGGTGGTATTTGATCACCTCTGCGTCATTTCTGATCGCCGCTATAAACAAAAAATGAGCGACAATTTTGCAAAAAAGAACAATATCTTTTACTTTTTGCTAAAGTACGAATCCATTAAAAAAATTATTCATCAGTTTTGGCCGATATATATTCTTCTACATATTTTTGGTAAAAAAAGAAAAACCCAATAGGCGCATATTTATTGGTTTGCGCAAAAGTTATCGCGTCTACAATCTATGTGAATGGATTTATGGCGTTTTTATTATTTTTTTTTTTACTAGTAATGGCGGCGATATGCGATTTTTATCGGGGCTGCGATATTGCAGCAGAAATGTCGGACATTTTTTACACATTTTTGGGACCAATGACATTTATACAGCGATCAGAAATTTAAATATCCACTGATTACTGTGTAAATGTCATTGGCAGTGAAGGGGTTAACCTGCAGGGGCAGTGAAGGGGTTAACAATGTTCCCTGGGTGTGTTCTAACTGTGGGGGGGTGGGGCTGGTCGGGACATAACAGATCTAACTGATCCCAGTGACAGGGATCAGTAGATCTGTCATGTCCCCTGTCACAGAACGTGTTTACATCGCCAGTTCCCCGTTCTGCAGCTCTGTCAGGCGATCGTGGGTCTCGAGCAGACATTGAGTCCACCCGACCCACGGGCACGCGCGCGCCACCGCTGCCACCAGGGGGCGCACCAAGAGCGTGCACAGGGGACGACGTCCATGGACGTCGTCCTGGCATTTCAGATCCGCGCTGGAGCCGTACTTCAGCAATAGCGCGGATCTGTAGGGGTTAAAGTGGTGATCCCATCACTCTCCTAGGCGGGCCTCACAATTGATAGGGTACACAGAGTCCCCAAACCATCATACCTACCAGCAGAAGTTCCACGAGATGTGCTCATGCGTATACATTTGACCATGGCGAGGCCTGTTCTGAGTGGAACCTGCCCTGTTAAACCATTGGCCATCGTGCTACAGCTCAGTTTCTGGGTCTTGGCAATTTTCTTATAGCCTAGGCCATCTAATGTTCCAGAGTCCACAGTTACCATTCGTCCACACAATTTAAACCACAATAGCGAGGTTGAGAGAGTATGACCAGTTACCTTCAAGTTGTACCGTGGAGTACCGTTTCTTGAGAGACTCCTAGACTTTTTTTTCTTAACGGGATGTATTTCTACCGGATCCGATATTCTTTTAACGGTTCTGGGTCTTTGACTCGACATCGTGCTACCGGTTACCAAATTGTCCCGTCCAAGGTGAGTCTTGTCCGGAGCGGTACCAGTTTACATATGCGTACTCGTGTAGAGCACCTTGAAGACGACCATCCATACTACCAAACCCCTGAGACACATG
>BLSH010293170.1:47115-61952 GCA_018402905.1 Glandirana rugosa | reverse complement strand
GCGTCTACAATCTATGTGAATGGATTTATGGCGTTTTTATTATTTTTTTTTTTACTAGTAATGGCGGCGATATGCGATTTTTATCGGGGCTGCGATATTGCAGCAGAAATGTCGGACATTTTTTACACATTTTTGGGACCAATGACATTTATACAGCGATCAGAAATTTAAATATCCACTGATTACTGTGTAAATGTCATTGGCAGTGAAGGGGTTAACCTGCAGGGGCAGTGAAGGGGTTAACAATGTTCCCTGGGTGTGTTCTAACTGTGGGGGGGTGGGGCTGGTCGGGACATAACAGATCTAACTGATCCCAGTGACAGGGATCAGTAGATCTGTCATGTCCCCTGTCACAGAACGTGTTTACATCGCCAGTTCCCCGTTCTGCAGCTCGGTCAGGCGATCGTGGGTCTCGAGCAGACATTGAGTCCACCCGACCCACGGGCACGCGCGCGCCACCGCTGCCACCAGGGGGCGCGCCGAGAGCGTGCACAGGGGACGACGTCCATGGACGTCGTCCTGGCATTTCAGATCCGCGCTGGAGCCGTACTTCAGCAATAGCGCGGATCTGTAGGGGTTAAAGTGGTGATCCCATCACTCTCCTAGGCGGGCCTCACAATTGATAGGGTACACAGAGTCCCCAAACCATCATACCTACCAGCAGAAGTTCCACGAGATGTGCTCATGCGTATACATTTTTTTCAAGTAAAGGAAAAGATACTGGAGGCATTTAGACACAGCTACAATTTGCCAGAACAAGCTCCGAACCTTCAAGTGCTACCGGACTTCTCCCAATATACCTTACAGAAACGCAGAAATCTAGCATCCATCATTAAAACTCTCAGAAACAACAAAATCATCTACCGTTGGAAATATCCGGCGAAACTTGAAATTTCCCACAACGGCTCTAATCACTGCATCACGACCCTGGAGGAAGGCATAAAGATCCTGAGATCCTGGAAAATACTTCCACCTGACCAAGATGCACCTCACCAGGCACCCCCAACACATTTCCAAAGTGACTAGCAAGTCTCCCGACGTAAATCCGCCAGAAAGAAAACCTGAAGCGTTTTATGAGGGACCATTCCCTCCTCTCGCAAATTAACCCCTGGATGTCAGAGGGTACCTGTCAACGTACCCAGTCCCTCCAAAGAACAGGCAGGTTCCCCTGCTGTAGTCCACATTGTTTATACACCTTTAAGTTAGTAAGAGTTTCGGTTCTGGCTTCTTCCAGATTTTCTTCCCATACCTTTCGGCATAACCAGTACAAATATGTGCAGTTAAACCTCAACCACAAGACTGTGAATCAAACCATGATTATTGGTCCTTGGAACAACATAGACTCGAATCCACCTTTCCTGCCCAAGATCTCCAGATGTACTTATCAGAAGTTATACCACACTTACCCAAACAAGCTCGAGGAATCCTACATCGACATGGGACTTAAATTCCTATCTATCAATGCCAGAGGACTCAATCACCCAGATAAACGCAGATCCCTTTGGCAAACAGTATTGCAACAAAATGCAGATGTGCTAGTGGTGCAAGAGACTCATTTTCATAAGGACTCCAGCCCAAAATGCTCACACCCTAGATACCCTCACATCTTTACCACATCCATGCCAGCGAAGAAAAGAGGAGTGCTCCTGGCGATTCGAGACTCGGTTTCTTTTGAGCTGAAAAGTTCTCTGATTGATCCAGAAGGCCGGTATATTATTTTACGGTGTGTCATCAACAATCTTCCTTTAGCTTTGGTTACAGTTTATGTTCCCAACTTGCACCAGCTGAGATTTCTTAGAAAAATTTTTAGGAGGATCTCACAGATGCGACTTGGTAACGTCTTGTTGTGTGGAGATTTTAATGCCACTATTAACCCAGCCCTTGACAACTCTTCGCCTCCTGGGAGACGGCCCTCTCCCCTGGGTGGCCTTCTAGCAGGCGAAGATCTATATGACCCTTGGAGGTGCCAGCATGCGGAGGAAAAATCCTTCACTTATTACTCACCAAGTCACAGCTCGTATTCACGCCTACATTTCTTTTTGGTTGACAAAATGCTCCTGCAGAGAATCTCCTCTTCCTCCATCCAAGATATCACATGGTCTGACCATGCTCCCATTACACTACAGGTGGAGGAGGGAGGCTCTGCTGCAGTGGCACGAATATGGAGATGCAACACATCTGTCTTGCAGAACCCGGAATGCCAAAGAGAAATCAACAAACACTTGGATGATTTTTCCATTTCAACAACTTGAACGATACTAATCTGTTTACCAACTGGAATGCCCGCAAGGCATTCATGAGAGGGATAATACTTAAATGTAGCTCTAGACTAAAAAAGAACTATACAGCGAAATTAGACTCCCTCCTATCAGAAATTTGCACTCTAGATAAACAAAATCAATCAAATCCTACAACCTTCTTGGTGGAGAAACTATCCAATTTACGCAATACCCTGAGAGAACTAATGTGCACCCAAAACGATATATACCTACGCAGACTTAAATTAAATTACTATGCAAACAATAATAAAGCGAGCAAATTTCTAGCGAAAAGACTCAAGACCCAGAGAACTAAAACTAAAATCCCCCATATCATACACCCAATGACCCAGGAAAAACATATTAACCCACAATCAATTGCAAATTCCTTCGCTGATTACTACAGTTTACTTTATAATCTAAAGGATGATACTTCCACCACACAACCATCAGGCCATGCCATTGCGGAATTCCTAAACTCGTTGAACCTACCTTCCCTAACACCGAACCATCTAGCAGACCTTAATGCGCCAATTACTAGAGAGGAAATAGATAATATCATCACTTCCCTACCCAACGACAAATCCCCAGGCACGGATGGCCTCATTAATGAGTACTACAAAATATTTAAACATACTCTAACCCCGCACTTGCAATCTGCCCTTCAAGAAGCAGCCACTTTAGGTTCCTTCCCAAAAGAAATGTTAAAAGCGCATATTGTTACACTTCCCAAACCGGGTAAATCCCCACCTACGCCACCCAATTTCTGCCCAATTTCACTTCTCAACACAGATATCAAAATTTATGCAAAATTGCTGGCCAAACGACTATTTAACATAATCCCTTCCCTAATAAGACCACACCAACTAGGCTTCACCAAGGGACGACAAGCATCCGACGCCACCAGGCACATCATAAACATAATACACCAGGCGGAGATGAAACAAACGTCTTCTCTGCTTCTCTCGATTGATGCGGAGAAGGCGTTCGATAGAGTCCATTGGGGATACATGTACGCCGTTCTCCAAAAGTTTGGCTTTAAGGGAAATATTCTGTCCGCCATCATGGCCCTGTATTTCCACCCATCTGCCCAAGTTTATATAGAAGGTATACTATCCAAAAACTTCGACATCACAAATGGAACAAGGCAGGGGTGCCCCCTCTCCCCGTCAATCTTCAACCTGATGATAGAACTCCTAGCAGAAACCATCCGCACACACCCTCATATATCAGGGTTCAAATTCCATCAGAACTCACATGTTATTAATTTGTTTGTTGATGACGTCATACTCCTAATGACGAATCCCACTGTATCACTCCCATTTGCGCATAAAGTTCTCACCCATTTCAGTACTCTGTCATACTATAAGGTAAACTTCAGCAAATCCCTCATCCTGGACCTGGGAATTGGCACTCATGCCCGAAAACACCTTGAAACAACCCTTCCGTACACATGGTCAAACTCCCACACATGGCCTAACTCCCAAAGTGTCTCAATTAGCGGAAGCTAATGTAAAACCTTTACTCAGCACTAGAGTTGAGCGAACCCGGACTGTAAAGTTCGGGTCCGTACCGAACTTTGGGGTGTCCAGGACCTGGACCCGGAATTTTCAAAAAAAGTCCGGGTTCGGGTCCGGGGTTCTGGTAATTTTAATGAAAAATCTTAAAAATGCTGTAAAAAAGCCCAGGAAGGTCCCAGAGGTCTGCAAAAGGAAGGACAATGGGGGTAAGGGTGGGACAAGTGCCCTACAAAGAAATGGGCACAGGGAAATAACTTTAAATATTTTTTAAAAAATAAAAACATAAAAAATGCAAAAATGGAGATCATCTTCAAAATGGGTCTGAAAAGTATTAATTAACATTAGAGGCCATAGAACTGTTCTAAAATCATCTTCAAACTGTGTCAAAAAAGTATAAATAAGCCGGGAGTACCCATATCACTGTTCTGCAAAATGTGTGTATCACTTTAAATGAAACCGTCAATCATTGCACATCTCTTCTGCACAATTATTTCAAGTCTGTGTGTCACTTTAAATCAAACCGTCAATCATTGCACATCTTTTATTCACACTTCTTTTTAAAATGTGTGTATCACTTTAAATGAAACTGTCAATCATTGCACATCTCTTCTGCACAATTACATGCGTAATTAAAACGCCAACCCCAGCTATGGCCATTTTGCATATAGGAATAGATGAGTATCCTCCACCATACAGGATGATAGTTACACACATCCTGATAGAGACCAAATTAGTCATCGCAAGACACTGTAGAACCAACACCACCCCAAATCCATTAGAGGTACTGACACGAATTAACCTCAACCATCAATATGAAAAACTATTAGCACTCAGAACATCCTCCAGCACACTTACTGATAAAAATTGGAAACCATGGGTTGAGTGGTACCGATAAATGCCATCCAAATATCTAACTACGCTTTTGTACTGGAAAGGCACCTATGCCCTTTACCTATTTCTACGACTATATTGATTATGGTTTAATGTTATGTATACATTGACTTCTTATTGCTACGAATTTGATATGTCTTTGTATATGCCATACAACCATGTTGGCATAAAGCCACTCTTTACTAATTGTCTTTATTTAAAATTGTAAACTTTATAAGTGCACATTTTAAAATTCAATAAAAATTACTTGAAATAAAAAATTGTCCATATGTAAAAAGTAAACATAAGGCGTGAAACACAAGCTCTTCAAAGTGCATCAGTGCAGGTCCTCCACCATTAGTAGTGCTAGCTGCTCATCTCCACAGGTGGATCCACATGACAAGGATCAAGCACCCTTTTGTCCTTTGAAAGGGAGGAGAATCATAACTGCTCCCCGTGGATCAAAAATGCCTGGTAGATCTATTCACTCTCTAGACTCCACGCTTAAATATCTCCACACCATTGGTAGCAGGTTTCTCATTCACAGTAGTCATGCAAATAAAATATAGTGCTCTCTGCCAGTAAAATTACTATTTAATAAAAATGAAAAAGTCCACACATGAGACGCAACCTTTACCCTTCATACACCAAAATGTCAGAAGGTCCAATATGATCTACAAAATGCAGCCCAATACTGCATTTCCTTCCTAACCAATATGGACACCTTACTAAAGTTGTGGTTGTTATTATTCAGTGTATTTCATTGCTGCCGAGACCATGTACATAATACTCTACTTGTGTAATTCTTTCTGTATTTTCTCAATAAAATATTTTTGGAAAAAAAAATGAAAAAGCACTCACAGAAAAAGCACCGTAACCCAGTGCTCAGTATGCAGGCATGTAGGCTCAAAATAGACGATACAATCAGAACATTCGTCAAACACTTCATAGCAGCGTTTGCCACGGGTGACATCATGCTACTTCTCATTACAATACTACCTTCTACGCACTTTCTATACAATCTGATTATACAATCTCATTTAAATCTCCCATCAGCTATGTAGCACAAGGACCTGTCTGATTTGATCCAAATTGAATTGATTGTTCAGGTATGCCCTCCTATTCCATATACCCAAGTGCTCACACATTTTAGGCTAACTATACTCTCTCCCACAAACACAAACTTGTGGTACCTCTATTCCATAGTTCTGGTAAATCTAAAGGACAGTGTACACAGATTGTACAATCTGGTTGCATAGTGTCATTTTATATAAGTACATAGGAGGGAGTGGACAGAGATACTTAGTTGTCAGGCCTCATTCACATCTCCACGTATCGAAAACTCACATTTCTGCATGCGTTTGTTTTGGGTGTTTTGTAGCATTTTCACTCATCACACATAGGGCAGAACTTGAATGGGCTGCCCTACACGCAACAATCACCCCAGATAAGCTCCAGAACTATTTTTGCATGCATTTGGTGTGTTTCCGCAGTTTTTGGTGCTTTTGCCGCACTTAAGATGCCTTTAACATGTAATGACAACACAAGCACGCTGCATATTTGCATCGTTTCAGAAGAAGCAGCACATGGATAAGCTTAGTTTCCTGTCCCTATGTTTTCTCCTTCTATCAGCATGCTCCTTGCAGCACAATTAATTGGCCCCTTTAAAGACCTTCAATTTGGGCTTTGTTGTACAGGGACTGCAAGAAGTCAATATCAAGTCAAGATCAATATCATGTCAAATTCAGGTGCTTACAGTACTGCCATTAAAAATGCATTCAAAGAGGGGGGAGAGACATAACTGCTTGATCCAGGAGCTCTGCACCCAGGGAGCATACCTGAGCAATTTACAGTGCACAGAAGCCTAGATGAAAGGTGTTTTTTGCCTTGTCAGCTTTGGGTAACCATCTGGAGCATGTCCTGCAAAATGAAAGAGCGAGGGAGACAGGGCCGGCTGACAAATTTCTTTCCCCAGCCACTCCACTCAGGAAGCAAAGATAGAAGCAGCCAGTCTCCATCCTTACTACTCCAGCTAGTACAGGAAAAGGAGATGGCCCATCTACAGAAGTAGGCCTAACTCCAGTACTACTAGCCCAGCTAAGACAAAGCAGAAGCTGTCTCCTGTCTCCATTACACAGGTAGAAGTAAGTACATCTGAATCCACACTTGATGACACCAAGAAACTTCAAGTTTCTATACCTACCTTTCCCACAATAAATCAGCCTGTTATGGACACTATCCTAAAAAGATATGTTGGTATCCCTTAGAATTTCCATCCATGCCAATATTTTTTTGCTGGTGCAACAATGCAGGCTCCATTCACACCTAGGCAATTTGAATTGCAGAAGGAATCGTGGGACATGTATGCGATGCCATTATTTCTCAATGGCACCCCAAATGCAGAACAATTTTGCTGCAATTGTTGGGAAACAAATTGCGGCAAAATTGTGCAAACAAATTCATGGGACGTGTGTCGCCCAAAAGTAGTTCCGGATCTTCTTTTGGACAACATGTGTCCCGCAATTTTGTTTGCATGATTTTTCCTCCATTTGTCACCCAACATTCGTGGCAAAACCGCTCCGCATTTGGCATGCCATTGAGAAATAATGGCATCGCAAATGCGTCCCGTGTTTTGCTGTGATTGTGGAATCATGGACAGAATTGGCTTAAGGCATACAAATAACTGCATATGGAAGTATTGGAATTAGGAGATATAAAAATGGCTGCGGTAGCTTTGCGCATGTGCAGAGGGACTTTTTTTTGTAGTCTTTATTTATAATTTGTCATGGTGTACAAAATCAAAAAACACAGGTTTAGACAACATAAGAGCAAAATAACCAGATCCATGTACATATCTTAGTACTGTAATGAAATTACGGCAAAATGGGGTGCATACTAGTACCTGTGAATTGCAGAACTGATCAGGACTAAAGAACCTTAGCAGAGTTACTCCATAGCCAAATCTCCATCATCTGCCATTTGTGAATAGTTGCACATCGTTAATTTGGACATCAGTGCTTTAGAATAGTGGTTCTCAATAGAGTTGAGCGAACCCGAACTATAAAGTTCGGGTCCGTACCGAACTTTTGGGTGTCAGTGACCCGGACCCGAACCCGGACATTTGAAAAAAGTTTGGGTTCGGGTTCTGGGTTTGGGTATTTGATCCAGCCTGTTGAATAGCTGCAGGGTAGCCAATCAACAAGCGTTTCACTGGTTTGCCCTTAGAAGCCATCACAGCCATGCCTACTAATGGCATGGCTGTGATTGGCCAGTGCATCATGTGACCCAGTCTCTTTATAAGCTGGAGTCACTTAGTGCTGCATGTCACATGCTCTCTGGCTAGTGCAGGGAGAGGATGCTGCCGGCGCTGTGAGGGACAGATTGCAGATATAATAACATCTCATCCTGCATTACAGAACGATCTGATTGTGGACTAGGTAGAGATTATTACTACTACTGCTTTGAGGGACAGATTGCAGATCTCATCCTGCATTACAGAACGATCTGATTGTGGACTAGGTAGAGATTACTACTACTACTGCTTTTAGGGACAGATTGCAGATCTAATAACATCTCATCCTGCATTACAGAACGATCTGACTGGACTAGGTAGAGTCTACTGCTTAGAGGGGCAGATTATTGTTCTAAAATCATCTCCTAGTTCTATAGGGTCAGGTTCCTGCTGTTGCTGTAAGGGACAGATTATTGTTCTAAAATCATCGCCTACTCCTACAGGGTCAGGTTCCTGCTGTTGCTGTAAGGGACAGATTATTGTTCTAAAATCATTGCCTACTCCTACAGGGTCAGGTTCCTGCTGTTGCTGTAAGGGACAGATTATTCTAAAATCATCGCCTACTCCTATAGGGCCAGGTTCCCGCTGTTGCTGTAAGGGACAGATTATTGTTCTAAAATCATTGCCTATTCCTATAGTATCAGGTTCCCGCTGTTGCTGTAAGGGACAGATTATTGTTCTAAAATCATCGCCTACTCCTATAGTTTCAGGTTCCTGCTGTTGCTGTAAGGGACAGATTATCGTTCTAAAATCATCACCTACACTGCCATGGTCATGGCCTAGTCAACCTCTAGGCTCCTACTCCACATCCACCCCCCCTTCCCATTTTTATTTTTTTTATCTGATTTTAAGTTATTTTCCCTATCCCCATTTTTTTGTACGGCACTTGTCCCGCTCTTACTCCCATTTTACTTTCTTTTGCAGCCCTCTAGCACTTGCTAGGACTTGTTTACAGCCATTTTTGTGCCGAAAAGTTCAGGTCCCCATTGACTTCAATGGGGTTCGAGGTCCTGGGTCAAGTTCGGTACCGAACCCAAACTTTTTCACGAAGTTTGGCCAGACCCGCCGAACAAGAACATCTAGGTGTTCGCTCAACTCTAGTTCTCAACCCTGTCCTCAAGTACCCCAACAGGCCATGTTTTCAGGTTTTCCTTTATCTTGCACAGGTGCTTTAAATCAGAGTCAATGGCTTGGTATTTTGGACAGCTATCTTATCCAAGAGAAATTCCCAAAACATGGCCTGTTGGGGGTACTTGAGGACAGGGTTGAGAACCACTGCTTTAGAACACATAAGGAGGGAGTAAGAAGTGGGAGGGAGGGGGGGAAGGAAGGGGATAACAACAGGGAAATAACAGTGTATTCCGTGTAGCTATACAATAGAATGTATATATATATATCCCAGTACGGTGGGGTCTTCTAGTCAGTGAGGTAATACTTAAATTATCATGTACTCAGGGGTAGAACATCACAGGGGTGTCAAGGGCTTTCTGGGTTATCTACGTTAGGGCTTGGCGCTTGTAAAGTTTAACGGTGGCTCGGGGCGTTTCCACCCACATAGGCTATCCAGGTTGCCCAGGTGCTGTAAAATTTATCATAATGGTCGATACACTTTGCCATCCATTCCTCTGCCACCATTATGTTATTCACTAAACGAATCCAGTCTGCATGAACAGGGACCCATGCCATTTTCCAAAACACCGGTATCAGCCGCCTAGCTGCATTGAGCAGGTGCGGCAGGACAGACTTGCGATAATGGCTGAGAGGAACTGAGGGGACATGAAGCAAGTGGTTCAGTGGGGAATCAGGGATATCTATATTTAATATGGCTTTGATCTGGGTCCTAATATCCTGCCAATATGGCTGAATCTTGGGACATTCCCACCAGGTATGGTGAAAGGTGCCCCTCCGACCACAGTCCCTCCAACAGGTAGCGGACCCAGCTGGGTAAATCACAGAGAGCCTCGTAGGGACTCTACCATCTGGGTTAGAGCTTTGTAACTGTTTTTCTTGCATTTTTGTGTCTATCGAGCTAGAGTAAGATGGTAGAGATTGTCTAGCTGTGATTCATTAAAATCATGCTGCAGGTTTCTCTCCCATTCACTGATATAGGACAGCTTCTCTTCCCTTCCAGGGATTGTAGCAGTTCATATAACACTGATATGGCATGTGGGGTTGAGGTAGCTTAAAGGCAGAGTCTCTCAAAGGTGGCCGGTGAGCAGATAGGTTGGGGTAGTCCATGTGTGAAATGTTGGAGCTGCCTATAGTGCCAGTCATCCATTGGGTATACTCCATATAAGGAGCATGAGTGAGTTAGGGGGAGCAGTCCCTGGTCTTGCACGAAACGTCCGCATCTCACTTCCCCATCATTCGTCCATGTCCTATGATAGGTCACGCATTTGTCTGGGGCAAACCAGGGGAAGCCCTCCAATGGGGCAAGGGGGGAGGTCGGGGGCGCAAGCCATCCCTGCTTGTTGATGTTGTCCATAAAGTCAGGGCGTGGGAGGTCGTGGGGGAAACCCAGGCTGAAAGTCCCCTGCTGCCTCTAGGGAGCCATGGGGCTTGAGATAAGTTTCTGCCTGCTAAAAAAATTTCAAGTGGAACCCATGTCTTGGTGGTCACATTGTGGTACCAGTCTAGTATGTGTTGTAGTCCTATTGCTTCATAGTATCTACGGATAACTGGCACGCCCATCTCTCCCCTCCATTTCGGGCATTGTATAACCCGGAGGGCCAGTCAGGGGCTCTTGCCGCTCCAGTTGAATCATGTAAACAGGCTGTTGAGAGTCAAGAAGAAGGTTCGGGGTAACACAATTGGCACCATATGTAAGTAAAAGAGGATGCAAAGATACATATTCATCTTTAAGACACTGACACAGCCCATCCAAGAAAATGTCATCCGCATAAGCAGATATCTTGTGCTTTGTCAGTCCCATTGTGAGGCCTCTGATGTCATTGTTGAGGTGTATTATGTTAAGCAGCAGTTCAAGGGCAAGTGTAAGGGGGGCAGGGGGCATCCCTGTTGTGTTCTGTTTTGTATGGGGAAATGGTCAGACAGCACACCATTCACCTCTACTCTGGCCTCAGGGGGGGCTATACAAGGAGGATATCAACTGCAATATGTTGGGACCTAAGCCTAGTCTGACCAGGACCATTTGCAGGTATGTCCAGTCCACCCTGTAAAACACCTTTTCAGCATCTGTGGAGAGCAGAAGACAGGGGGACGTGGTGACTTGTTGTTCTGCCTGGTGGATCATTTGGATTGTGAGATTGGAATTGTCCCTAGCTTCTCTACCCCTAATGAACCCAGTTTGATCTGGGTTTACCAATGCAGGCAGGGTTGGTTTTATATGATTGGTCTGCATTCAGAAGTGAGATTGGCCTGTAGCTACCTGTTGTGGTAGGATCTTTTCCCTCTTTGGGAATGACTGCTATATGGGCGAGTAGCCCTTCGTTGGGCATTGCAGTCCCAGAGGTCAGCACATTAAAGTATTTACAGAGGGGGTCTACAAGTTGCATTTTGAATTTTGTATAATAGGAGTTAGAGAACCCGTCTGGCCCTGGGCTTTTACCCTTAGGGAGTTCCTTGATGACCGCTTGAATTTTGGGCACAGTTATCAGGGCATCTAATTGGGCACTAGTCTAGGCATCTTGTCACTGAGTTTGAGCCTTGTTTAGGTAAGTCTGGATGCGCTCATGTTTTTGGGCTTGCGTGGCACCTGGCAGTGTGCCCCGTTTTTATTAAAGTTGGGCGTAGTAGTCTCAGAACGTCTCCGCTATTTTTGAGGAGTACACCAATGATGTGCCAGTATTGGTACATAGTCTGTGAATGTGTCCCCAAGCCCATTGGCTTATAAGAGTCCATGCCAGCAATTTGCCGCATTTGTTCCCATATTCATAAAATTTGTGGGAAACCTGCCTCAACCTAGCCCTAATCCAACCATCTAGCATATCCGCCAGCTCCTGTCTAAGGGACTGAAGCTTCAATGTCAGTTAGGGGGTTACCCAGCGTTTATGCATGAGTTCAGTCCTTTTGTATTGAAGTCAGGAGGTCCTGTAGGTCACTGTCTTGCGCCTTTTTCAGTCTGCGGCCTTGGGACATCAGTTCTCTTCGAATTACTGCCTTGTGGCTTCCCATAGAGATCCCATGCTCACCTCCCCTGTGGGGTTCTCCACAAAATATTGGGACATCCCGTCTAATACCTGTTTTAATGCTACCAAATCGTCTAAGATATTATCTTTCAGGTGCCAGGTCCACGACTTCGCGCCCGGGTAGATAGGCTGCAAGGTGATAGCGATTGGCGCATGATCCGATATAGTCATCGAACCAATAGATGCACCAGAGAGGCAGTCTAGGGAGTGTTGGTCCATCAACAGGAGATCTATCCAGGTGTAGACATTGTGGACAGACGAATAGTAACTAAAGTCCCTATCGGTAGGGTTCAGCAGTCTCCAGCAGTCTAACCAAGCGGTGGGTCTGAAGTGATTTTTTAAAATGCTTTAGGAAAGCAAAGGAGTGTGTCGAGTGGCCCGAGGAGGTATCCATCCCTGGGTCAGGACTCAAATGGAGATCATCTCCCAGTATCAACTGTCCCTCCCAGAAGAATGAGAGGGAGTCCAAAACTCAGTCTAGGAAGGTCAGTTGTCCAGTGTCGGGGGTGTACACAGCTGCAAGAGTATATTTACGGTCAAATATGGTGCCTTTGAGGAGCACAAATCTGCCATTAGGGTTGGATATGTGATTGATGGGTACAAAGGGGCAATGTTTGTGGGTGGCTATGGCAACCCCCCTGGATTTGGGAGGAGGGGAGTTGCTCAGGTACCATAATTTGTATAGATGTGTGGCTAAGCGAGGGGGGAGTCAGTGCCAAAGTGTGTCTCCTGCAAAAAAAGAATGTGTGCCCCCAGTCGTTTCATCTCAAGCCACAGCTTACCTTGTTTCGACTGAGAGCCCAGACCACGCACATTGTACGAGACGATTTTCAGGGAAGCCATAGGGAAGAATGATGGTTGAGGTCACCCCTGGTCTTGTTAGCGGTTGAGAGAGACCCACAGCACAGAATAGCACATATCATGGAATACTGGAAAAATACAGAAAACATATAAGTACCTAAAAAAAAAAACCAATAATACAGATCAGAAGATGTAAAACACTGAAACCATAACATGGGCTATAAGCCCAACATGGACATGGTAGTGCATTATTTACATTGATCGGGGGTCTCCACCCCCCCAAACAGGGAGACAGTGAAGACCAGTGAGCAAACGCCATATCCCAAAATGGGATCAAAACTCCAAGGAGTTTATCTACTGGGAGTAGGTGGGAAGGCATCAGGAGTGAGTCCGGGGAAGGACCTTTAGCTATTAGGGCAAGAGCCCATCAATGAACATACATTAATACCCAGTGGCGGTTAGGGCTAAAGTGAGAGTGGGCAGAACCCCCAAGTGTCGGTATCTTAAAGCAGCAGACAGACTGCAACTCTACTGTTCAGGATGGTCCCCTGGGAGAAGAGCAAGTGGCTGGTGCTTGCTGGGGTAGTACGTTGTGCCTCCTGCGGCATGATTGGCACCACCTTTGCAGTCGGGGAGGCAGGGGGATCTCTGCAGAAATTCTCCAATCTGGGATATCCATGGCAGGAAGGCCTAGATCGTCCAGGAACCAGGCCAAGTCATCGCTATTCCACAGGGTGTACTGTTGGCCATCTTTGGTTACTGAAAGCTGGAATGGAAATCCTCAACTGTAGATCAGCTTGGCATCTTGCTGTGCTTCCAGTAGTGGTTTAAGTGCCTGATGCTGCATCAGGGTGCGTCTGGACAGATCTGGGAAAAGGGACAGCACCATCAAAGTCCACATGACTTATCCCTCTGACATGGAACATAATGCGTTCCTTTAAAGAGTACTTATGTAGCTTACATATAATGTCTCTTAACTTGTCAGGGTCCTATGAAGGCGGACGGATCACTCTGTGAGCGTGATCAATTTCAATGTGGTCCAGAGCTTCGCTGCCTAGTATTTGTTTAAAAAGGCCTTGGAGCACGGGGACTATGTCCTCGGGTCTGATGGCTTCAGGCAGACCCCTGATGCAGATGTTAACCCTTCGGCTCTGGTTCTCATAGTCATGCATTTGATCAAGTAGCCAGGCTTTTTGATGAGGTGGGTATATTAAATTAAACAATCCCTCGGAAAATAAAATAACAAAATAAAATAACAAATAAATCAATAAAACAAACAAACCGAAGTTAGCATTTTTTCCTTCTTTGGCCAATGCTTAAATGCTAATTGGTTTAATGTTCCTGTAGGTTCCACTAGTGGGCTTACCCTTTCTATGATACACTGATACTCTGCAGGGCTATACATTTGTAAATTCCCATTAGTTCTTGTGGTAGTGCATACACCTGGGTTGAGGATCTTTTTCATCTGATGACCTATATACATTATGATTAAATTGTATGTATATATGAGTAGAGTTGAGCGAACTTCTAGAAGTCCGGGTTCTGCTGGTTCGGCTGAACTTCGGGACAAAGTCCGGGTTCGGGTCCGGACAGAACCCGAACTTTGTCCCGGACCCTGGGCCTGAAACAGGGCTTCAAGTCGGCTTGGTCGTCTTGGGCCTGAAGATCTTCAAGCGAGTTGAGATGAGTATATATGTATGTTAAATTAGTATTACATATATCCAGTAGTCTACTTTTTCTAGGAGTTGGGTCCACATACGTGATGGTGTTCTTGATTACCCTTAAATGTTTACATATCGGGACGTCTCATAGTCACATAGTATCTTTCCCATTCGGGTGATCACCTTGGATGTCCTTGTAATTTGGTTAATCGTAAATTCGTAACCGGTTTCTTCCTTTTTTACGATTGAAGCCAAACAAACAAAATAACTAAATAAACAATAAAATA